>JANHFT010001432.1:193216-213602 GCA_032467955.1 Pseudoxenodon macrops
GGATTTGGGGGTTCTCCGAACTGCACAGAATCTTAGCTAGAGGTTCTCCCAAACCCCTGCGAACCTCCAGCAGCCCACCCCTGAGTATAAGCCAAAGAAGATAGTATAATAAATACATTGTGGGACAAGGTTTTAGTAGCTTTTTCAGGATGCAGGAGGCTCACAAGATGAATATTGGGGAAATCAAGCTGAGTCTTTAGAGTTAGTCAAGTTGAGAGACATGCAAGGGACAGGGTGTTTTTTTGTGTCCATGTGTGGCATCTTGTCATTGTATTCTCACAATTTTTGAAACTTCCAGGCTTTCTTGAATCAGATGTTTACTATGGCTCATCCAAAAAAATATTCATGGTCCAGATGAGCAAAGGGTTTTTTCCCCTGTTTCTGAGGGGAGGGAGACCCAGGAGATAGAAAGGGAGAAATGTCTGGTTGGCCAAAGAAGAGGTGATTCCTCAAGAGGCAGAAAGCATGGCTGCCCCGGGCATTCTCCTGTTTGCTAATGGGGGCAGCAGTCCAAACATCACTTTCTTTGTACATAGACAGAGCCTTTGTCTCCATGGCAGCAGGCCCATGAAGGGACTGTGGGTGTCATTCCCTATACAAAGCCCTTACTGATCCCCTTGTGGCAGTTGCAGTCCATCCCTTAGCAACTGCCTCCCTCTCTCCGGGTGTTTCTCCCTTCTGAGGGTGCAATCCAAAGAAAGCAGAATACAGGGAGTTTCAACCCTCAGAAAACTGAGCTGGGAGTCTCTTTTCAGGGAAAATTAGGGGAGGAGCACCCCAGAAAGCAAAAAAAAGAGCTGCCCGGCTAGGCGAACACTCCTGAGAAGATGCTGGTTTTATTCCACAACAATTCCTGAACAGAGAGAAACATCTGGGCCAAGCAGGAGTATTGAAGCTCTATGAAAATCTGAGCCTTTCCCTGCTTGTTTGAAGGAATTTAGCTATTCTGCAAAAAACCAGCACAGGGATGACATCTCCTTTCCTTGGGATGGAATTTGGATAATGATCCCTTTAATGTTGGTCTCATTCACACATCAGAATATACCATACTGTGCTGGTGGTGTAGGTAGATATTTGGCAGCTGTTTTGCTTTGTAAATTTAGCCTGGTTTAAAGCTTAGTGGTTTTATTAACTATGTTAAGCAAACTCTGATGTAATGTAAAGTAAGTACCCTGTCAAAAAGTCAGGCCATTAGATCATGATTACTTGGAACAGCTTTCTCCACTGAGTCCTTTAGCACTATGGAAGGAACCACTTAAATGCTTATAATTCAGAAATGCATAGTGAATATTAGATTCCCCCCCTTCCCACGTTTCTTATGTTGTTGGCAGAGGTATTTCCCATCACTAAGTAGTTGACATCTATGAGTAAGAACTATATACAAACAAAACTCATAACAAAACATTCTGAACTAACTCACTCATCCTAGCTGTGTAACTAATTGCTGTTATTTGTACCCACTACTTATGTTTAAAAATAAGATAAAATTTATCCTTCTAAGAGAGAGTTATTCCATTCATGCGTAAGCTATAGTTGTAATACTGTCACATTAATATTATGGCTTAGATGTATCTGCCTTTATTCCTCTTAAAAACTCCTGATGGTCTGCCCTATTCCTCCCTTTCATTCTCACAAATCCATGAACCAGGCTACGTTGAGATATACTAATGGAGCCCAATTTGCCACATGGTTGAACTGAATGAACCTTGAACACATTTCAACAAGTATAGTTTTTGCCTGAATGAAAATGCAGTTTGTGATCTGTTTAGATGTTACACAAATATACATGATGGTAGACAGTGATTCCAATCAACTTTGGAATAATTACAAACCCAGTAATACTGGAGCATACCCAAACTAGCCATGCTTTATTTCAGTGAGTTGAAAGCAACCCAAGTAGTTAGTTTATGCTTCAGTATTGTACAGTCGCAATGTTGTTGACTGGTTAGGGTAAGTAACCCTCAAAAAGCTTGTCTTGCAAAGACAGCTGCTGATAGTAAGAACATCACTAAAATGGATCCTGCGGCAAGTTCTTCCTCATAAATGTTTAAGCAAAATCTGGATAATCACTTCCTGCTTTAAACATTACACTATATCCCCTGCATAGCTCTTCCAATTCATATTCTGTGCAGAATTATGACTTTATAGCATAAAAGCTATAGCAACTGTCAGGAATTATGATGTGAAAGCTTTGCTTTCAGATACTGGATTAGGAAGAAATTAATTATGGTTCTTCCTTGACATATGACTGTATCTTTAAGACAGGATGAAATATATTCATTTTTCAAATATTAAACACTTAATTTCCATCAGTCCCATAATAATGATTGGATTAATTGGGTTTGTGGTTTAGTACTATCTGAAAAGTTATCTACCTTTAAGAGCTGCATAACATTCAAGGACATTGAGTATTTTCTCATCTCTTCATCTCCATGGCAAGAACAATTTCACCTACTGTTGCTCTAAATGTTAAAGTCACAAGATAGTCCAGAGCTAAAATTTAGTTTAGATTGAATTGCTCAACTGTATAACCCTATTATTCGGTTGGATTCCTGGAGTTAGACTTCTTTTCTTTTGGACGCCAGTGTTACTAGTCTGAGTTAACAATATTAAATCTCAGGAAATCAATAAAGATAAATTTTGAACAGCAGCTAAGAATCTGTGTTCCTAGAAGGAACAGGAGATCGATGCACTGCTATCCAGTGGGAGGGGTCACTAATACAGTCTCTGATCTAATTTAAAAATCTTTATTAAAAAAGGTTTAGTGGCTATTTGTTCTGTTCTCACTCCCTGTTGTTAGGGTGAGGGAAGAGCAGATCCAAAACAACAACAACAACCCAGAATTTATATCTCTCTCACTGCTTCCTTCAGACTTGCTCACAAAGTGATCTGAAACTGATTCCCTCAGAGGGAAGAAAAAAATTGCCCTCCCTTGAATCAAGTGTAATAAACAGCCCGCTTGTTTATTAGGTAAAGAATAATACACGGGCCTCTGTATATAGTTGAATTCCAGTTCATCGTTCAAAATGGTGCTGGCAAGTGCTGAAGGGAAATGGAGCTCAGAACACTGGAAGGCCATATGTCATCTACTGCCCCTGTAGTTTAAAACACAGAAACGAGTTTTTCTTTGAATGTGTTATAAGTATTGTGTACCCTGATGGAGGGCTGAACAAGAAAAGGGCGAAATAGTAAGAAACTGCACAGCAGGAAATGCTACTCCATTAGGTACTCCTTATTTACTTGTGGGGCTGCAGGGGAATGATGGTTTAGAACATCCTGTGCCAACATATCATGGGATGATAGTAATTGTGTTCCAATATATTTGCAGAGGACCAGTTTTGGAGGGGCTAGATCAGGGGTGTGAAACTCTTATTTCATTGCCACATCAAGCTTGACTTTGACCTCGGACGTTGGGGTAGGCTGGCCAGGGTGGGCATGACCAGTTCAGCCTCACTCGTGTCAGGGACGCCTGTGACAGTCCTGAGCTCTGTTTATGGCTGCAACGGCCTCCTGCAACCATCTGCCGGCAAATACCGAGCTAAGGAGGGCTGCGCGTGGCCCTCCCAAGCTCTGTTTTTGCTGGCAGAGGCAACGCGGGCCAGTACATCACTGTTTCCAGATCTAACTATCCTGTAGGCCGGATTCAGCCCTCGGGCCTTGAGTTTGACATCCCTGGGCTAGATTAATAGAGAAAAAATACAGAAGACTAGAAAGTTGCTTGGCAGAGGCACCTCACATTGCTTAATTCAAGCTTGCTGCTTCTTGGCGTTACTTATGCTTCACCTCTTGCCTATATTCTGTGGCACTTTCTTTCCTATAGAATCTGTCGATAGGGCCTTGATCTGTGAGCTTATATAAGCAAGCTTTGCACCAACAAAACTGCTAAGCGTAAAGTTCCATGGAGGCCAATTTGATAAATAAATGGTTGCTTTCCATCTTGTGTGTTTAAATTGCACACAGGTCATATTCCCCAGCTGTTTGCTGAAAGTGCAAAAAATTTCAATCAGATTCTTAGTGTCCAAATCCTTTTTAGGTGATGCTGGTGCAATGAGGGGAAAAAGCATAGAGAGATGTCACTATTGAACTTTAGTCTCTGACTGACTGTCAGTCACTCACAAAAAGCTGTGCAGTACCATATAGTGACAAAAATTCATCATTCTGGTAAATATTTCACATGCTCCAAGAAATATTAGGTATCAGACTTGCACGTGAATGCCAACTAGGCTTCCCAATAGGATAAATTCTACATTTATATTGCCACCTGAATATCCCAGTGTACATGAACCATATATCCACCACTATTGATCAATAATCTTCTACTTTGGATATCAGGGCTGTTGATCTGATTTATTCATAAAGTTACTTAATGCTCTAAATTCTAAAAGAAGATACTGTAATTAAAATCTGAAAAAAATAAAATAAAAGTAAATCCCTGAGAACTACATACAGAGGTTGGGGGCAAGGAGTGCAAAAGCTCTTTATATACAAAATGCCCCAAATATTATAATTTTGGACATGCATCTTGGGCCTCTTAAAGACCTCTTGACCTACTACTGGTTTAAAGTGAAACCTTAAACTGGAAGAGGAACCTCGGGAGTGCTGTTGAAATTGGCAGCTTGTAATAGTTGGGATGAAGGTGGAGAGACATAACTGGGCCACCTAACCTAGGAAACATATGAAATAGAACAATTTCCAGGTAGTTCTCTTTTAGTGATCATTCCTTCAGCAACTGTTTGAACTTACAATGGCACCGAACAAGCGGTAGTTATGACTGGCTCTCATATCTATCCCCGCGTCCTGGTGTCACATGACCTTCCCGTCAGATTCCCAGAACAGTCAGTGGAAAAGCTGACAGGAAGTAGGAAGTTGTGGTGATGTGAGGTCATTGATTAATGAATGGCTCAGTTTTTCAATTTACAGTTGCATTGCTTAACAAAGTTTCCAATCACAATTACTGTAGTTAAATTAGGATTGCCTGTACTTGTTTCTGCCAATCAAATGATTTCTTCATTGCTATTTCTACACCGCTAACAGTTTTGCAGCAACCAAAACAATATGCATCTATGCAGACATCACCAGATAGTGTTCACAGAAATCAAATCGACTATAGGTAGTCTCGACTTACAACTGCTTGAAGTTATGATAGCACTGAGAAAATATATTTACAACCTGGTCCTTGCACTTACGACTGTTGCACCATTTCCATGGTCACATGATTAAATGGCAACCATCATGTATTTATGACAGTTGCAGCACCCCAGAGTAAAAAGGATCACCAATTACAACCTTCTCAGGGGAGGGGCGCTTCCCAAAAGCAAAGTCAGTGGGGGAAAGTGGATTTACTTAACAATTGTGTGATTTGCTTAATGAGCATGGCAGAAAAATGTCACAAAATTGCCATAACTTGTTTAACAAAATCACATTGCTTAGTGACAGATGTTCCAGTCCCAATTGTGGTTATAAGTTAGGACTACCTTTATAGTGTTGTCACAAGGAGGTGGAAAATCTCAATTAAAAACAGCAAATAGCCAGGAGATAATTATGGAACAGATCATATGCATGTTCCAAATGAAAGAACTAAAGCAGAAGAACAAAGCCATGGAGTTCCTAGTGGTACAATCTTGACCCATCATTTTGAAGGAAAATATCAGCCTTCACTTTGAAATTCTGAGCCACATTAATAGGAACCAGAGGAATTGTAGAACGAAATAAAGAAGTTGGTAAAAATGAATGTGAAAAGAGACTGTCAAAGGTTAAGAAATGGAAGAAAACAAACTGGATGCCCGACAGAACACAGAAAATTGCTGAGAAAGCTGCCATTGATGCCACAATGACTTAATTGATCTACACCAAAGTACAGCATGTGATGGTAGTCACCTGAAAGCATGGATAGATTAAAATACCCAAATCTCGGGCCTTTAGTATGTGGTTTTTTTTAATCTGCCTACTCCCCCTCCCCCCCCCACACACACATAATACAAGGTACAGTGAAAATCCTGATTCCCTAGTTATACAAGAATTCTAGTTCATACAATGTGGACATATTCACTTTTTTGAGAAATACTGACAGAATGATCAATTGTCCTACCACGTTTTGAATAAAGTGACTGGAACCTTTTTCTACTTAGTCTACTGGTTTATTGAGGCTAGGATAGTGCTGACTTTGTATACAAGGCTGTCTCTGGGGCAGACATCAAGAAGATGGACAGTAAGGTCCTGCATCAGGGCAGAATAGGTTAGTGTGTACTCTGAACTCTTTTAAAACAGGTGATTTCTCCGTTCTTGAAAGGGTTGCAAGTGGGCCTTTCCACAGCATCTTTCACCTTCAGGACAGCAGCTTTTCTAATCGTGGATCAGGGGAGTCAATGGCACCCTTGATAACTGTTCAGTAGAGAAGAGATAGCTATTGGTGATGACTTGTTCATAAGTTGTTCTTACAAGACAGTGCTGGAACAAGCAGATGATGATAGACACCAGCTCCCATCTTCAGTGTCCAGCTATTTCACCAATTAATACTAAAAGAAAATCACAACTTTTGGTCTTGGGAAAAGGTAGCGGAAGAACTGCTGTCGGTCTACCACTAGGATGATTGAACTTAGCATGGAGTGCCAATGGCCCCTACAGGGGGAGGTGACTCTCGAGTCTTCTCAAAGAAAATATTTGAGGACATCTCGGTTTTGCTTTTGCTTTCAGAGCCATCTTCACTGGAAGTAGTTTCTTGACCACATTCATCACAGCAGCAGCAGCAGCAGTCCATGAAGGCCTGCCCGAGGGGTTTGCAAAGGCATAGTAGAAGCACAGGAGTAACAGAACATTTGAAGAACAGGAAGAACTGGTTGACCAAGCTTAATAGGTCCAGGGTCTGTTTTGTCATGTCAGGAGACAGATAGGCCACAACAATATTACTGACATTTTCAGGAATGGTACAGAGACCATAGATTACTGTCAGGCCAATCACTGTGCAGTTGAGTTGGCTCTCACACTGCCCATGCTTATTACCACGGCATTCAGTCTTCTCTGTGCTGCTGATCCTTCTGGTGACCAGCTGGCAGCTCACGGTAAAGAGGATCGGCAGGCAGAAGTAGCATCCAAAATACCACCACATCCTAGCATTTTGATAAGTGAGAACCAGAGAGTAAATGGACTCGGGCAGCTCCTGAAAAGGTTTCATTGCGCAGTAGTCAGACACCACACCAGAGACTGGTGAGGTATCCTGTGCCAGCTGCCAAAGAAGGAGCTCTGGGATTGAAAGGGTCATGGAACCCACCCAAATGACAGCCAGCTTGGCAATGATGGAGTGGCAGTGTTCAATCGGGCGGAGCTTGGCTTGAGGGCTGGTAGCCGCATGGAATCTGTCAATGCCCAAGGCACAGAGGCTGAAGGTGGTGATTCCCAGAGAAGTCACCTAGGAGCATAACAAAGAGAAGTGGTTGAACTGAGATGGCCAGAGAGAGAAATAAAACATTCGCCTCTCCTTAACTTTTCAGTTAGTGAGGAAATACAGACGTTTTTTCCAATTTTGAGCAAAAGGATTTCAAAGAAAAAATAAACCCTGCCTCTAGCACAGAAAATTCATTTACCACGCAGAGTAATGCAGGTCCCAAATTATGCCAAAATAAAATAGGATGTACAAAACAGGAAAAGTCATTCCAGTCCCCAGCATTTTTTAAATGCTTCAAGAGCAACTATACAAGTTTGTGCAATAATTCTCCAGAATAGAGATAGCAGCATGAGAGTTGGCAAATACCCCCAAATGAAAAGATGCATATTTAAATATTAGTGTCTGTTATGATAATAATGATCCCATTTAATTCTGTAACCTGAACAGAATAAGTCACATTTGGGGGATCAGCTCTACTAAGGAATATGTGTGACTTTCTGATATATCAGCTTTTATTCTTGAGCATTTCCATGTGCAGTTGAAGTTGTATCATATGCCCTGTTTCCCAAAATGTTTCCATACATTTTTTTAGTAACTGCAAACATCAGTATGGGAGCTGTAGCTTAGTAAAGATTGTTTTGTACAATTTTAAAATAAGCATATTGACTTTCCTTAACCATGAGGATATGCAAAAAAAAAGTTTCTTACTCTCTGTTTACTATCTTTCCTTAGCTACTTCCCAGTTCTTTGCAATGCACGAGGACACTTTGGAGCCAACATTGTTTAACAAAACCAAATGTATGGATATTGATATGTGGTTGATTTTCTAATTCTTTATTTGATATTAAATTATTAAATATCCATTTAAGTAACAATCTTGCTTCCCTGCTCCATTTATTCCAATTGGTTTCCCCTCTTTTATATTTCCATCCTTTTTGGATTCCTTATATTCAAACTGGGCAGAAGGAGACTTAAATCCTTGGTGGGCCTTTGAATAATTGACAGTAGATCATGAAAGTTACTAACTCCTAACGATAAAGCAATGTTAACGGCAGAAAGCCCATTCTCCACCTCAATTAGAGTCCTAAAATCAAGGCTGAGCTTGTTAGGAAAGAGAAGCGTATGGGAATTTCACTGTGATAACAGGAACCATTTTGGAAGCTGTTACATTTTCAGATTGCTTTATACTCATTTCACTTTCTACATCCCATAACTCCTGTTTTTCTGCTGCCTTCATTTGGTTCACATGAAAATAGATCTTGCAGACTTAAAAAATAGTTTTGGCACTGTCAGCACTGTTTGCACTCCTATTTTAATTTTAATCAACAAATGCAGAAGGGATGCACCTCTTATTTCCTTGAAAACATTCAATTTTAACAACTATAATGTGAATATGGAACTAATTTCTGCTGACTATCACATCACTCTTTGTCTTTCTTCACTATCCCTGGCTCAGCAGGTGCCAGCACATGGCTCAGAAGCTAAGTAGTTTCTTTCTTTTTTTAATTTTATAAATTTTTATTGTTAAAAACAAAGTTGGTCTTGGCATTGTCTCTGTTTACATAATTAGAATATAACACAATTCTTTTATGTATTCAATATACATTGCTAATTACTAATTATATACACATACTTAACCCCTTATATTGTGTTACATTGTGTATTGCATGCACTACATCATCTTCCAATCTACAGAAGCTAAGCAGTTTCAAGCCTGGTTCATTCTTGGATGAGAAACCATTTGTCAATAGAAAGTTTTTTTAAATCCCAGGAGAAAGCAATGGCAAACAGTTCCGTATTACTGTCAAGAAAACTTCATAGATATATCCATGTGGTTGTTAGGAGTTGAGCTGACTTAAAGACACTGTCCCTAAATAATTACAGGATAAATACTATGTTACTGTACAGTAACACAAAAATCAAGAATATTGGATCACCTTTACTAACAAATGTAATTAAAAAGGAATAATATTCTCTCTCTCTCTCTCTCTCCCTCCCCCCCTCTCTTATACATATATTAAAATATAATTGAATACGCTGTAGAAGGACAAAGCCAAATTGAAAATGCACCCTTGCTTAAAAACATTTTGGCCATCTGTGTAAATATTATAGAAAATGTATATGGAAGTGAAAGAATAGATTATAATTTTTTCCTTACAGTTTGCATGATATTCTCTACCAATTAAAAAAAATCATTCTACCAAATTGGATGTGTTTTCTAAAAGCTTTTAATCGACCATCTCTTTATTCTGTTCCTTGTATATCATGCTTCCCATAATCTACATGCTTCTTTTTACAGAGGGCAATTAATAAGAAAAAACCAATCTGGAGAAACACCTTAGATTAGAAGATCAGGAGAGATTCTTAGGTCATTACTTAGTCATCCTTAAGCAACCTTTGGTCCTTTCCAAAAAAATCACTGAGTCAAAATGCATCGACTTTCTGAGCATCAAGTGAGTTAAGTAAGTTTGTTGATGTCCCAAAGTAGCTTTTTGTTAATTTCCGCTGCATTCAGAATCCCAGGAAAACATCCTTGTCTGCCAAAAGGGAAGATGGCAAAGCGTGGAGGAGAAAATGCCAAACACTGGGTGGGTTGGACAGACAATGTAGAACATGAATAAATATCAGCCAGGGGGTGGAGGAAGGGCTCGCCTCCTTGCACAACACTCTCCATTACAAATGCTGTGCTTTCCTTCAGTTCAGGAAATACTACGCCTCATTTGGACAGTTGTTCATAGACTGCTGAAGAGCTCTGGGCCCTAATTGCAGGCACCCGCTTCACTTCTCAGAGGAAAAAAGGACATTCATTTAATACCGGAAGCTTTGGAAATTAAGCAAAGAGACTTACTTTCTTTATTCTTCCTCCCCCCTCCCCCTCTTTCCCTGTCCCATGTCCTTTGAACTGCAGCCAAACCAGCACAAAACAGAGCAATTCCAGGGTACAATCTCTCAGGGTGTTTATTAAACTATGAGCTTTCAATGGATGCTTAAATCCATGGAGACAAGGCCATATTCATATTTGTGGCCATCATACTGATGAATGCTAAAGAAAGATGGGGTTTATGGAGAGCTTGTTTGAAAAGCCAACCCAAATAAAGAATTTAAGCAGTTACACTATGTGATTTGAAGGACTTCGTAGATAATTGCGGAGGTTGCTTGGCTGTTTCTGCTAGATAGTACAACGATGTCTGAATGAATATCCAGTTAGGTTGTACCATCAGCTGTTTCTAAAATATAAGTTAAAGAGATTTCAAAATGTCTATGGAGATTCTCTGTCATCCAGGTCATGGTTGTCCCCAAGGTTCTTTTTCAAGATTCCCCACCATCCAGTCAGAGCCAAAGAAACTTCTTGGATGAGAAGCGAAAGGTCTTCAAAGAAAAACCAGAAAGTCCAGTTGCCTCTTGAAAAAGCACCTTTGGAAAAGATTTCAAGATGGGTAACCGTGTTGGCATAATACAGCAAACAGGAGGATGTCTTCAAAATGAATACATTCATTAAGGTATAAATTGCCATTTGAAACTTGAGTTCTGCTGTTTTACTATGGTCTACTATAACACTTTTTTGGGTGTGTATCTGGCCTTTAAGGAACAGTTGACTTCTGGCGAATGCCTGATCTAGTTCCTACAATTTTCTTGACAAGGTTTTCCAGGAGTGGTTTGCCATTGCCTTCTTAGGCACACTAAAAAAAGAACAGAAAAAGCAGAACAAGTTCATGTTTAGTTGAAATTAAGAGGCATCTGGAGTAAAATTTGGGCATGAAAACCTTTGTGGAGAAAATACAAAGTTGTGTAAGATTCAGAGAATCGGTCTATAATGGAACTGCAAATTTGCAGCAGGGTTCCCGATATGGCAGACAGCAGAGAGGGCTGGCATTAGCAAAGCAGCTGCAACAAAATCTAGTTCCATTTAAAATAACTGTCCTTAAATAGATGCTATCCAGACTCTTAAAGTAGATCTCTACATTTTATCACATTTTACAGAATATTCCTATGGGGTTTCTTTTATGAAGAATAATCCAAACCTACAATCTTTCATCTACAACCTGAACAAATCCCTGAGGAAAAAAGAAATGCAGCATGTGGTAATTGCTGCTTTGGTAGGAAGCTTTTTATATAACTTTGCTTAGAATCACATGCCAATCCTGTTATTGGCATAACAGGAAAATATTAGGGTCTATATTGCAGTTCTTGAATTAACAATTCAACTATCAATATTGTAGGAGCAGCAGTGTAAATATAGCCATCTGGGTTGATGACATCAGGAGAATTTGGGTGATATTTCTATGCCTGTCTGCAAATTTGTATATTTAATTAACCAAGGACAAAAATCAGTGAACAGTTGTTCTTATATGACCTAAATATTTGCTATGACTTCACTGATATGGATAGAATTATCTAGTGTTAATTTTAGACAATCTTTTGTTATGAAGCTATGAACTTTTATGATATAATCTATTAGTTATTCTGAGATAAATAAAACAGGTGCAAAAATAAAAACAAATATTCACTGAGATGAGGGGAAGTCAGTAGTGCTTATTTAAGAGTCGTGGTGGCGCAATGTTTAGAATGCAGAATTGCAAGCTAACTCTACACTCCATTGCCAAGAGTTCAATTCTCACTGACTCCAGGTTGACTTAGCCTTCTATCCTTTCAAGGTGGGTAAAATGAGAACCCAGATTGTTGGAGGCAATATGCTGATTCTGTAAACCACTTAGAGAGGGTTGTAAAAGCACTATGGTATATAAGTCTAAGTGCTATTGATATTGCTAAGGCAATTTTCTGTGAATTCCATGAAACTATGAATCCTAAGGCAGCTCATAGTTTGAAGGGAGTACAGTATGGCAAAAATGCATCTCTGGTTTTGCCATTTTTCCACTGCAAATTATCCCTTTCAAGACACCTTTCTATTTTCTGATATGGATAGCTACATGTTTCTTAAATGCAAAACCAAACACAATGATAGAGAACAGTTTTTACAAAAGAGAAGCTATTGGTTCATATGTAGAATTCCATGCAGAACTGCAGATGTTCTTTTTCCCTAGAAGATGAAAACTTGCCAAAATAAACAAACAATCAATATCTCAGTGAATATCAGAATATGGTAGTTTAAATAAAATAATGTTCTATAACCTTTCATAGAAACAAGATCAAATATCCTAATGCCCTATCTAACAGGAAAATCATTTGAGTGAATAAATATGAAGATGGCCAGTGCTTAATGTTAGTAAATCTACATCTCAAAACTGCAAAACCCCTTAAGATCACTAGATGGCAGCAAAGCATTAGGTTATTCACATCTCTTTGCCACCATCTACTGTCATCTACTTTTTTGCAGCCTAGATCTTGTAGCTCCAATTTAACTTTCAACCTGATAGAATGAGTGAAAACTGCCTAGAAAACCTAAATCTGCCTAGATTTTTTCACAGTTAGCATGTTTTCTGGCAGTGATAGGATGTGTTGATTGCAAGAATAAGTACTTGACTTATGATTGTGTGTTCTTATTTTGCAACGGACTTTTGATGTGTCCAACTGTTAGTGCCCTTGTCATATTACATCAAAGACTCATTGTCTTCCCTGCCTCCTTCATGTACTCTGCTGTCCCCTTAGTCAAGCTCTGAATCATTCACAGATGTCCATCACCTGCTTTGCTCTCATATCCTCCTGCACTGAGCAGGGAAGCTATAGAAATTATGTTGATATATTAGAGTTTCTAAGGACAGGCAATCTATTCATTATAGTTGATAGAAAATAACTTGTGTGCAAAGGGTCACATCTGTATGTTCACATTAGATATATATACCATTACAGTCCATTTTCAGTCTAAACAAACTTTATTTTCAGTATTTCTAATCCTACCTCATTCCAGTTTCCTTCTTCCAGCTGCTTTCTTGAAGACAGAAGGAACCTGGTCTTTTGAAATTATATCTTAGGTATTATAGAAATACAAATGCACACCCCATTCTTTCTTGCTTTGTAAATGTTCCAGTTTTGCACATTAATAGGATGGCACTGTTTTTGTAGTATCTTTTAAAGAACTCACAGTTGAAAATTCATTAAGAAGATTCAACAGAAAATGAGTGGAATGAATAAAAGATATAAATAATAATAATAATGAAAGGAGTAGATCATTGTTTCAATTAATTTATTTTATTTTATTAAATGTGTATGCTGCTTTTTGATTTTCCCAAAAAGGCTTACATAAGATTAAATATTTTAAAAAAAACTTTTTAAAATAGTCATAAAAAATTAACAATGTCTATTTTCATATAGCACACTTAGCCAGATTAGTTAGAGCCTACCATACAGCATTCTAAATTTGGTTTTGGTTAGTTAATTTTGGTTTGGGGTTTTTAAACTATTGGCTAGCTGACAATTCAAGGTATACGTCAGAAAATATATTAAATCAACAATCAGGTTAAAAACAACGTGTGAATCCAGTGCATATCCTTGAACACAATTGTATTCTAGTTACGGTATGGCATAGGACCTAGTGTTGCAGTGTTCACAGTAAATGCCAACCCACGGTTAACTTTATTGAGTAAACCATGATGGATAGATTTTTCTCCACGACAATATGTTAGATGGAATGGTTAGATACTACTAAATAAGCAGCCCATCTTCTGTTATCCCAAATTCACTAGACAATATTTTCTTTCCTGTCTAATAGAGTATAAGAGATTGAACCTATTCTCTATTTCCCTAGAGGGCAGAACCATAATCAATTAGTTAAAGCTGTAAGGATGTAGATTTAGGCCACGTATCAGGGGGAATTTTCTGACTCTGTACACTATGCAGTAAACCAGTAAAACAGACTGTCATTGGTAAATTCTCCTTTGTTTGATGTCCAGTGATGCTCTAGTCTAGTGGATCCATGCAGGGGTGGGCTTCAAAAATTTTAGCAAGAGGTTTTCTGCCCGGTTGCTGGGTGGGTGTGGCCATGGTGGGCGGGCCTAGTTAGCCACCTCCACCACGGAGGGGTGGGGGTGGGGTGTTTGCCCTCCCCAGGCTTCAGAGGTTTTCCTTGAGCCTCCGGGAGGGTGAAAAGGTACTCCCCATGCTCGTGGCCTTTAGAGGCCTTCCTAAATTTCTGGTAAGCCCATTTTTTGCTCTTGCCGAGCCTCCGTGTGCTCTCTGCACTTAATCGCATCCAAAATGGGCCGCATGGGGACTCCTGGGAGGGGTGGTGTGGGAGGGACGGGGCCATCCAGGAGTGGGATTTCGGGGTTCTCCGAACTGCAGAGAATCTTAGTTAGAGGTTCTCCCGAACCCCTGTGAATCCCCAGCAGCCCACTCCTGGATTTATGACACTGAGCTAGATGATTTCTGAGATCCCTTGTAATTGTGCATGTCAGGCCCAAGACATTATTCCATATAGCCTAAACTAAATAGATATTTCCAAGTAAAGGTCACAACCTGATCAAAGGCTTGAGGATAAGTGTGATGGTAAATTAGTTGCAGGCCCAACCACTTCAGCAGGTTTTTATTGGTGCTGGTCTCTGCCTAGTTTTTACTCCAGTGATGCTCATTTTTGGTGTGGCAGCCAGCTGATACCATAGAAATATAAGTCTATTGGAAGAATGGCTAATACATTTAAATAATAAATAAATAAATAAATAAATACAAATAGCATCTAATGACAAGATTGTGGAAGGCTGAATTCAATGTTTCTATCCTTGCAATCCATTCCTAAATGATATGGTGAGATTTGGATTTACGGAAGTGAGGCTGTTGCAATCATATCTAGTTAATTGTGTTTTTGTAAATCCCTAGTTCAGAGAAGTGAGGAAGAGCCAAGAGAAGAGACAGCGTGCCTGATACCTTTTAAATAAAATAAAATGCACTGATTTTAAAGTATGCATCTTGGTTGCAGAATAATCTAACCTTGCCATACGATGCTCCTTTGTTTAAGAACACTGAAGCTGTTTTGAGAGTGTTTCGGAGAATATTGTCCAACAATCCTATGGCACCGTTGAAAGAAAATTTAAATGGCCTTTACCCTGCCCTTTATTAACAAAAACTCCATGGTAATACATCTCAGCCAAATAGTTTTTCCATGGAAACTTCACATCATTCAAAACACAACTCCTCCTTTCGTCTCCTTTTCATCTTAAGAGAAGCCCTACTCCTAGGGAATTCATGAGGGAAGACATGTCACCTTCATGACTCGCAAAGCTGAAGTTTTACACCACAGCAAGTTTTGTACAGATTTACGATCAGTTGTAAAGGTCACTTTGTTCAACATCTCCTTCTCTCAGCCTATCGTTATGAGATTAAGTTCAGGACTGTGATATATATATACCCCAAACTCTCTCTCACTGGGTATTGCTGGATGTAACCAGGGATGCTGATAGCTGTAGTTCAGCAATATTCAGAGACCCATAAATTCTTCACCCTGGTTATATATCTTCCAAATATTTGTCATTTACCTTGATTAGTAACTGTTTATTAATTTAAAGAGCCCCTGGGATTTAAAATAATAATAATAATAACTATTGTTGTGTCCTCAAAAGAAATTCAGCATTTTCAGGCAATGATTCAATGATAGCAACTCCTTTACTTGCTATCATTTTGTCCTATTAAAAGTAAAATTCTCTGGTTCAGGGAGAATAGTTTAAGGAAGACCATCCTTTCACAGTTAAATTGTCTTCTTCAATCAATTACAGGTGATAATCTTTTACTTCTAGAAAAAAGCTTGACTTGTGTCCTTCTTAATCCTGGGTTCCTTTCCACTTCCTGCCTGTGCCTGTGGCGAGCAGGTATAATCCGAAATGCATTGTATCCATTGGGCAAGAATTCCTGTTAGTCTGGCATTTCCTTTCAGAATTCTCAGTCTTGAATTATAGAAGAATTTTTACTCTGCAATTAAATGTGCATGATCTCTAAAGACGGATGGCTTGTGTCTAGGTCTTGAAATGTCAGGCTGCAGGAGGCCTATATCTGCTAATTATAGATTCAGTACAAGCATTAGATGTACTTACTCTTTTTAATTGAGATTTTCTTTCTTGAGGTAATTTTAAAGCCCCATTTTTATAATCTTGATGTGAGAAGTACCTAGTTTTCATTTATTAATGCAGCATCCCTTAACCTGTTGTTCTCTATATGTTAGTATATCAAGCTGCTGGACAGTCTATTAATAGTTAGAACATTAATATTAATGGTTGAATCATTAATATTAATTATTGATGATTGCATAACAGTTTGCCCATGATTATCTCCTGGAAATACAAGGCACAGCTTCCACTTTGTATCTCTGGGTTCAGCACAGAAACATTCTTCTCATCAAATAATTGGCATTGAAATAAGCATAACTGTACTTGCTTCCATTTTTTCCAAAGGCATTTTTGTCATCCTCTTTGAAACAGAGATGGTGTTTTCTATACCTCCTCAATCAATAATCAATCAATCAATCCCTAAACTTGATGTTAGGAAAGCTCATCTTCTTGTTTATTAGTAAGGCCAAATGACATGAGATTAAGTCAAATTCAAAACATAAAGCTGGCCGAGCACAAATAACATTATCCCTCTCTTCCCCAACTGAAGACACAAAGTTGTTGATGATACATACTAGAGGTTAGCAGAGGAAACTCTTACCTCCATGAAGGGCACAAGACGACAGGAGAAGTTTCCCAGCAGTCTCTTCTTGGTGATTTCATTGAAGATGACCACAGGTAGGCAGAAGAAGAGGATAAGGAAATCCCAGAAAGCAAGACTGGCCAAAATAGAATTCCAGGCACTTTTCATATAGTAGTTATGCCAGACAATGCACATGACCGAGAGGTTCCCAACGATGCCCACAGCAAAGACAATGAGGGATAGGAACATGACAGCATAAGCGCTATAAGAGCTTTCTGTCACTGGATAGAGAGGGTTCTGTATCTGAAAATGCTTTCCCAGTGCCACAGTTCTATTAACCTGGGCCTCTCTATCACCGTAGACCGCCGGGCTCAGTTGGTGGGGTTCAAAAGGATCTGTGCTGGATGGTGCTGGAGGCTTCGTTGTCTGTAAAGTGGCTGCGTTCGCAGGCCGAGGAAATTCTACTTTGACTCCTGGAACATACTGCTGAACTGACTTAGCAGCATCATCTTTTGTTCCTCTACGTGTTCTTCTCCACCTCAGCTGCTCTTCTGAGAACCGTTGTTCTTCATGGTGGCCAGTTGGTCCCGAGTCTCTCATCCTGCCCAGTTCTCCAGGTAACTCCATCAGGACGCCTTGGGAGTTGATGTGTCTTTTAAAGTGATCTTCTCCAGCCTTTGCCTCCATTCTGGAGGGTGCATAGTTTTCTTCAATATACGGGACCGCTCCTTCTTTCATCAGGGTTTCCAGTGGCTGCAGAACACTAAGCAAAAGCATACCTGTCCAAGGGAAAGACATCCTTCTTTCTGCAAAACAGAGGTAAAGAGAAGAGACGCAGAGAAAGCAATTCACCGAATGAACAGAGATGTCACTGCCCTCAGTGAGAAAAGGAAAAAAAGTTTCTTCACTTTGACTTGTGGTCTTAAAAGAGGGCATAGAAGAGAGCAAACGAGGAGATTGGCGTTTCAGTCCAGCTTGAGCGACGACAGAGAGACACTTTGGTCGGCTTTGCCAGCTCACTGCTGCTGTTTATTCCCTCAGATCTCTGGGCAGAATTAAAAAAGAAAAAGAAAAACACCAGTAATTCATTTCAATCCCCTTTTGTTGGACCACAGGCCCCCTGGTGGCCAAGCTACAATGCCTACCAGCTCCCGTGAAAGGATCAAAAGCCTCACAGGCCCCGAGCCAGGGAAAGAACCGTGGAAAGAAACCACCTGCTTTAGCCCTGGACCTTTGTGCAGACAATTCTGTTTGTTTTTGGGTTTTTTGTTTTGCTTTGTATATTTGCTTTTGTGGTAAAGAGGGTGTATTTCAGAAAGAATCAGCAGCCTCTCACTGAAATATTTCCCTTTGGCCAAACTCTAGGGACATCCACATGGTAACGTCAATTTATGGGTTTTTATGGAGAACCTAGAAAGATGCATTGAACAAGGACAAAATAAGAGAGATGCTCATGTGATAGTGCCATAGGTTTCACAGCTGTATGTGAGGGAACAGTTCAGAAAATCAAGCAGACGTGCCAGGACTGTTGGCTGAGTGAACCAAAGAACCTTTAGAAAACTTGTCCTTAAGTCACATGTTCCAAGAATATTAAATTTGTGTTCATATTGCAGCATTCTACCCTGTCACTTTTTCACAATGTTGGACCTTCAGTCTTTCTTATTGCTTTCAAAGTAATGTAACTATTACAATTGGATTAAGACTGAGAATCACACTGGTTTATATCATGATTCTGCCATGAGAACTGAATTCTGCCACTGGATAGGTTCAATCAGAGGTGGGTTCCTACCAGTTCGGACCGGTTCTACTGAGTAGGTAGTATGCCGCTGGTGATGTCACGGAGCCGGTTCTATTGCTCCCTGGGCGATGACATCTTTTTTGGGGATTATTTTTTTTTGAAAAAGTTTTTTTGGGGGGGGGATTTTTCTTCTGCACATGCGCAGAAGCTGAATTTCCGGCACTGCGCATGTGTCACCATCTTATTTTTGGCCTTTTAAAAAAAATCGGCTTTTTTTTACTGCGCATGCGCGCGCAGTGAACTGCCGGCAAGGTAAGTTTAGAACCCACCCCTGAGTTCAATCACTATCTTCTGACAGCCTAAGCCATGGGTGTCAAACTTGTGGCGTCATGTTGCCATCACTTGATGTTTCGCGATGTTTTTCCCATTTGTGGAGCTGGCGTGGCCTGCGCATGACGCATCCAGCCCAGAGGCCACTAGTTTAACAACCCAGAGAATTATTATGTGGCTAACATTGGAGAAGCAAATATGGAACTGATGGTGGAAAAGTGAGATATAAATCCACAGATAAAAAATTATCAGCCGCCGTTGCTTGGTATTATATGAGTTTCTCTCTCAGCTTTACATATGATAGTATAGCTAAACTATCAAACTGCAATTGAGATGCCTAAATCTAATTGGTCTGAGGAAAGATCAAGATGTGGTAGAGACAGTGAGCTCTCACTCAGTCTCAGTAAGGCTTACTTTAACTTTCTAGATGTCTTAAGAAACTATTTGCATCAATATTGCATTTTCATCTATCTTTTATTATTTTGCTTCAAGAAATGTCATCTATGTTCTGTTTCCAGACAATGTGCTCTATATTTTAAAACTGAATTGTGTGCTAAATATTTTCCTCTTCTGTTTAAATTGCTTGCTTCTTAAAGGACCACACCAAGAAAAATTCTAATTTTGTATTATGATCCCCTAATACTGTGGTATTTGGCAGCTAAACCAGTGTGTTTTCAGCCCATCTGTTGTGCAACCAGAAATAATGTAAGTGCAAGTTTTCCAGTTGAATTACTGGAACTTCTCACAGCTTGAGGATGAACCAATTTTTTGCATTAAATTATAGTTCTTGTCATTCCAACTAATGTTGCTATTGTTTGATCTGATTTTTTATGTGACACATCTGAAATGCAACAGGCTGGACAAAGTGCTGTGAATAGAATAGACAGACATGGATTTTTCAAATTCTGTTCCTTCTTGCTGCGTAGTGTATAGAGCAATCAATGGGATTTATTATTTTTTGGGTTGCTTGCATGCTTTCTTTCAGGAGGCAAAAGATTGCACTGGTCTCAAAGCTCTTTGATTCCCACAGTACAGTACTGGAAATGGCATAATAAACACACACACAAACAGAGATAGAGAGGGAGGGATGGCAGGAGGGAGGGATGGCAGGAGGGAGGGAGGGAAGGAGAAAGATCATTTCATAGAGATCATAGCAGAGGTGGGTTCTGAATCTTCTTACTGCCGGTTCACTCAGGGTCGCACCTCAAGCGGCACGCAAAGCACACAAGCGTGCGTGTGGAAGTCAAAAACTAGCTTCTGTGCATGCGCAGAAGCAAAAATTAGCGTACATGTCTATGGAGATTCTCAGTCATCCAGGTCATGGTTGTCCCAAAGGTGCTTTTTTCAAGAGGCAACTGGACTTT
>JANHFT010001432.1:213702-228465 GCA_032467955.1 Pseudoxenodon macrops
TCCTTCCTTCCTTCCTTCCTTCCTTCATCAAAACAATTAAAATGGAACAATTTTTTACTTGCTAGCTTAGCTTCAGTCTGGCTTTTTTTTCCCCATGCATGCTGACCTGGAAATCTTCCTTTGCCTTAGCTGCGATAATCGTGACTCAGCTTACAACACCATACATTCGCATCGCCCCTGCTGCAGGTGACGATCAACTAACAGGTCAGACATTCAAGTACAGACAAGTCATCTTACCATTTCCACCTTTCTTTATTTTTACTTGTTTTATTTACATCCTCATCTTTCTTTGCTTGTCGCTGGTTTATTACACTATAGAATTTTAATAACAACTCTTACATCTGTTGATCATTTGCTAGATATTGAAAAGTTGAACACCTATTTATGGTTGCAAACAATTGGGCTGCATGTTTCATTGTGTGTTTGGACATTGGGTTAATTCCTTTAAAGCCTTAATACTGTAAATAATTTCATTTGCCTGACATTCCAGCAGCTTATACATACTTCAGGGCTTTGTCATACATACATATACAAACTTGAAATTAAAGAGCCATTCACATATCGGGAAAGTAGATGCTGAATTTCTTTGTTCCTTGTGTCTCTTGGAAATATGTTGAATGGGATGCAATTTATAGGAAAGAAGAATCTAATGTACAATGAAATAGAAATTATCTTTCCATTTGATTATCTGTTATATTCTGTTTCATTTCCCTGGCCTTACTGCAGGCTCTTTGGGAAAAATATTTAGGAACCTTGAAGACTTACCAAGATTTTAAAAAATAGACCAGAATGTTCATACATTTCCATTATGCTGACAAAGATCTATTGTAACATGTCTATATATAAAATAGGAATAGCACAGACAACACTAATCCAATTTGTTAGTTGCAGTTGGCTAGATTTACATATCAGACTTCACTATAAAATACGACTTAGAAACAAAAGTAAGAGGTCTAGAACAGTAACTGATACAGGTGTAGGATAGTATAAAAAGAACCATAGAAATCCAGAACAATCCACAATGTAACATGTATCAGCCGCATCATGATTCAAACAATGTAAAGCATGTAATTTACTGGTATATCATGCAATAACAGTATAATATGAGTAGCATCATTTGCCCATTCTGTGGTTATCTTTGACCATGGACAGAGCTAATCTTTTTCCAGAATCTCTTACTTTTGAAATTGTCCTTTCTGTAAAAATGAAAATGCATCCCAGTTTAAAAGTTCATTAATTTCTATTTATAGTGAATGGTGTTTGCCACAGAGAATGTTATGATGCATTTCATCACTATTACTTTTTGCACAATTGCTTTGCAAAATGAGATCCTTCTCTGAAACCATATTTCAATTGCTTTTCCCTCCAAGCTACCTGTTTATATGTTTATATACCAATTATAGTCTCCTAATCCCATGGGAATTGGGAAAAATTGAAAATAAAAAGGATGTTTAGGATACTTTTCCTGACTTATAGAAGTATAATATTTTGTTGGAAATAGAAAATGCTAAATTATCTCAATATGTATTGTTTTGAAATTACATGAGGGTATCTGAACAATCCAAAACAGAATAGTAAATCTAAAGTGTATTAAAATGCTTGCTAGCTGAAGGTATTCCTTAATAAATATTAAAACTATCATATATGCTAATGTAAGCATTTTCCCCTCATGTTTAAACATATATTTCTATCCTGTTTGAAGGCATTTATTATATGTTTAAATAATAGCAATACATTTATTAATTTGCTATTTAATAAAGAATCTACAAATTATCAATTGAACTGTCTGGCAAAAATATCAGTGTTTCTTAAACTTTCTGCTTTCAAGACCCATTTCTGTTTTTAAAAATTAAAATAGATGCTTTATAGAATGTTTATTGAATCATGTATAAATAATATTAAACCCATCAACCAATTTTTCATTTAAAAATTTCATTATTTTAACAAACAAAAAATATTAAGTTAGCATTGTTTTGAATTTTTGCAAATACCTTCAATATCTGGCAAATAATTTTGATTGATCCTTGATCTATGCTTTAATAAATATATACACCAATTATACACCTTTCTCAACAAGGCAAGAGGGCTGCATTTGTCTTGGCACTGATCATTTAGTTTTCAGTTTATCTAATAAGTTCCAAATAATTTAAAGCAGAATTTATGAAGCCTGAATAAATTATTCAAAATTAGGTAAAAGTGGATTTTCTTTGGCTAACAATACACAAACCTATTACCCAATGACAATAGGGACATTTAAATAAGGACTTTTGGGTAAGTGTAAAACGGACTTTCTGATAAGCAGTTTTGAGCAATGAAGGAAACATTTGAGAAGTAATGATTTAAAAAGATGTTTGCTCAAAAAACAACTATCACATATACTTTGGATTAAAAGACTCAGCATCCAGCTGCTGGAGAAAAAAGAGTTGAGGGTGTCAAAAAAGAGGTAAAAGATACCATTAGAAAGAGAAACTCAAGGGCTTTTACCATTCTTGTTTTCAGTACCAACTATCACATATTCCCAAATAGAAAAAGAACTCAGTCCTAGATTCACATACCCTAGATTGCCCACTTCGCAGCAAGTGAAAAATGTATTTTATTGCACTGTTTCCATTTAAGTTAAGTGTTGAAGTTGGAATATTTACTTACTTACCTCCTCTAATAGTTTGGCTAATTTAAAACAAATTTCCACCTTTCATGAGTAGGCTGTCTGATGCCGAGTAGAAAATCACTGTACTCCATTGAAACTGATTTTTCAGAATCTATATGCATCTGAGCTATTTTCTTGCTCCAACACTCTTATTCTCTTGTATATTAGAGTGAATTTTCTGCTTGAAGGGATGGTAGATAGCATCAATTAACCACGTGTAGTAAAACATGGTACAAATTTGAGATGTGTAAAACAGGTCATGCATGAACCATTCTTTTCATGGAACAACTGTTTTCAGCAGTTTCATTTAAAGTGAAACATGGATGTTGGGCCAGATACAGAGTGAAATGGGGCTATTTTGAACCAGATGTAGATCAAAATATAGTTGTTCCAGAGATAATTCTTTTGGTGAATATAAAATTCAAATATGGTATACAAAGGTAGGAAAAGAAAGGGATAGAAATATAAGGGCTGGGCAGGTTGCTGTGGTTGGACATCAGTAGTGGTATTGCTGTGGGGAGAGAAGATGTGATATGCATACAGCAATCTTGTCCTAAGGGCTTTGTTTTGTATTATTATCTTTTTCTTGGTCTACCAAATCATTGCCCATCCAGAATACAATGAGCTTGTTCTGGGTTTGGGGGGAGGGAAACGTATGTTCTGTTTCATGCTCAATCTAATTTTTATGCTACATTGTTTACTCCTTGGGCATCTTTCCAGTTTTGTCATTTTAGACAGACTGTTAGCTGGAAACTAGAGGAACTAATGTAATAGACTAATGCTTTAACAATTTTTCAGTTTTCTTACAAGATCTGAAATCATTAATTTATAAGATGACATAATTTTATTGGATATCTAATAAAAGTATTATTTTAACTTTATCAATTGCCTGAACAAAACAATTGAAGAATAAAATTTGTAGAATTTCTCAAAAAAACAAAAACCATTACCTGTTGCTTTAAAACAATCAAAAATAATTGCTCTACAAATTGATAAAGATTGCTCTTCCCCTCTGCCTTTATTTATAGTGATAGTTTAATATATAATTGTCTGAACCTGTTTATCAGGTATATATGTTCTTTTTTTGCCATCGACTTACATACAATGATAATTGTTTTTTGTACAGAACTAAAGATTTAAATATGTTAGGTTATTATACCTCAAACTAAATCAGGATGTCATGTTCCTGATGGTAAAAATCTAGATGCCTTTAGAGACATATAGTATGTTAGATACTTGGAGCCCAATAAAACATCATAAGAAAGGGTGTTAAATGAGACATGGCTGGTGCTGGTACAAGCAGTCTATGAAAGGATAGGCTGCCTGAGATTAGTAGCACCTGGGCTTGTGGTGCCCTGTAGCTATAACAGCCCTGTAGCGAAGCAGCTGGATGTGGTCTGTTGTTGGTTGTGGAGCAGTTGGGAGTGAGAAGGGCTGTGGGTTTTGCTATTTTCTATAAGAAACTCTAAGCAACCTGTAGTTAAGCAAAACTATAGTTTGCTACTAGTAGTAAGGAACAGCAGTGGACATGGGGAGGGTGTGAAAGCAAACTGGGACTACTACCTAGGGCAGTGATGGTGAACCTGTGGCATGCAGAGCCATTTCTGAGGGCACGCAAGGCATTGCCCTGTCAGCTCCAGCATGCTTGTGCGTACCGGCCAGCTGATTTTTGGGCTTGATTTTCGGCCATTTTTCACCCTCTGGAGGCTTCAAGATGCTTCCCTGAAGCCTCCAGAAGGTGAAAAATGGCCCAACAGGCAAATTGAAGTCACCTCCGGTTTGCCTATTGGGCCATTTTTTACCCTCTGGAGGCTGAAAATGGCCCAATGGGGGTGCACATGCACGCATACGGAGTGCACTGTGCATAGGGATTTGTGTACTGGCACGTGTGTGCGTGCTGGCGTGTGCGTGCTGCCATTTTTGGCACACAAGAAGAAAAAGGTGTAGGGTCTCCTGCTGAGTGTGGGGTTGAACTAGATGACCTATAAGGTCCCTTCCAACTCTGATAATCTGTTAATCTTCTGCAGCAGCCACTAGAGACAACATACGATGCTGAAGGATCTGTAGAAAACAATTCCCTGGCTATTGACTTTAGATATCATTGGCTGGATTGTTTGGGTTTCCTTTTGATTACTATCTAGCTTTTTGTGATCCTTGCAATTTTTTCTTCTTCATAATCTGTTACTGTGCTGTTTCTTCTTTTTGTAATGTTTGAACTCTCAAGGTCAGGCCTTCAAGCTTGGCACTGCTGTGAGCAACTGATAGCACCAGGTATGGGCCTATGGAGATTCTCAGTCATCCAGGTCAGAGGTTTCTTGGATGAGAAGCGAAATGTCTTCAAAGAAAAAACGGAAAGTCCAGTTCCCTCTTGAAAAAGCACCTAAAACTCTGGTCCCAGTGACTGACTCAGATTGGATCCTGTCATCAACCTAGATACCAAATTTCATAGGTCTTAGTAATCTTCCCCAGCAGCCTCTAGAGACAACATAAGACACTGAAGAACCAGTAGAAAACAAATCCCTGGCTACATCCCTACAGCATCACATTTTCATAGGGAAAGTGGGAGCATAAAAATGTACCATTTTTTCTGGAAATATTATACTGCTAACTAGAGCATAGAAAACATTTGCTAGA
The DNA here is from genome assembly GCA_032467955.1 of Pseudoxenodon macrops. Lineage (NCBI taxonomy): Eukaryota > Metazoa > Chordata > Lepidosauria > Squamata > Pseudoxenodontidae > Pseudoxenodon > Pseudoxenodon macrops. The sequence goes on from JANHFT010001432.1 coordinate 218,984, forward strand.
CCAATTCTCAAATCTTTCTGGACCCTGCACTGCATATCAGACATTAACACGATTGAGAGAGTCTAGAGACGTTTCACGAGAAGAGTCCTCCACTCCTCTGCTTGCAACAAAATACTTTATGCCACCAGAAATTTTGAAATTTTGGGCCTAGAAAATTGAGAACTACGCCACCTTCAATTTGACCTAAACATAGTACATAAAATCATCTGCTACGCCCTACCTGTCAATGACTTCTTCAGCTTCAACCACAACAATACATGAGCACACAATAAATACAAACTTAAAGTAAACCGCTCCAAACTCGATTGCAGAAAATACGACTTCAGCAACAGAGTTGTCAATGCCTAGAATGCACTTCCTGACTCTGTGGTTTCTTCCCCAAACCCCCAAAACTTTACCTTTAGACTGTCTACTGTTGACATCACCCCATTCCTAAGAGGGCTGTAAGGGGGCGTGCATAAGCGCACCAGTGTGCCTATCATCCATGTCCTAATGTCCCCTTTTATTTGTAGCCATTTAATGTATTCATAATCATGTTTATACTTATCTCTGTTATCTAATACATGCTTGACAAAACAAACAAACAAACAAACAAACAAACAAACACTGGTAGAAAACAATTCCCTGGCTATTGAACTACATCCCTGCAGCATCACTTTCTTAGAGAGGAAGTGGGAGCATAAAAAATTAACAAACTTTCTGAAACATATCCTAAGAAAGGATCACAACCACTACAGAACAGTGGCCCAAGAAGTACATCCATGACTTTTCACTAACATGCTTTTGTCCAACTAACCCTCTGTGCATGGAGCACAGAAAAAGTTAACAATCCCAGAGGAGAAGTTGCTTGTAATTATCACTGTAATTATTGCCATATCAATCTTTGTGAACTCTTCTGCTACTTCTCCAGTAATTGCCTTTGATGTTAACATCAGACTGAAGCAATGACAGAAGAGACTTTGCATCAGAAATGGATAAATGACATCAGTCTTTCCGGGTGTTTCCCATAAGATTTAGGACAGGTGGCCACTGTGCTTTTAAATGTACTTTCTCTCCTTTCCAAGTCAATCTTTGTTTCTCCGTGTCTGAAAGCTACTGGCATTTCAATCTTGTGAGAGCACTTTGATTCTTCTAACTCTTCTTGTTCTTTAGAAACAGAGAAGGGGCTGACTTAGCCCAAGGAGAAATGGACCTCTTGCTTCTGCTTTTGATGCTGTTGGTTGTGCTGGGCCAGAGAAACCTTGGAAGGCTCAGAACCAAATGTCCCCCAACTCTGAAGCTTCAGGACAAAGGAAATCCATGGAGCTACTATAAGCCAGGAGACCATCTTGTTAGCGTGGTTGTCACTTCAAGGAATCCTTCGCTTCAGTTGTTACAGTTCAATGGGGCTCGTTATATTTCTTCTCTGTAAGTCATTCGGCGTGATGCTGTTGCGTTCCCTCCATTTGCATTTCTAACACTCTCCATCGTTTCTCCTTGTTCAAATTGCAGGAAATGTGTAAGCTCTCAGGTCATTTTGATTTATAGATTTATACTCTTGTGCCTTATCTGGTATGAGATTCAGATGCAAGATTGGGGTGGAGGAAACTCTAAAATAACCGGAGAAAGGGAGACCCAGAATTCTGGAGGATGTTCTCCTCCCTCTTCAAGTCTTGAGTCCATCCCTTTAATGCTGAGTTTTATTTCATGCAGTTATTGAAAAAGTTGTAGTTGCTTTTGCCTGTGTACATTAAGTACCTGCTCCCTAGATGTATGAGGATGACTTGTTTTTAGAATTGCTTTGCTGGTTGACTTATTCATCCATGATCTAGCTTTTATGTTGGTTACATTTTAATGATACATTTTTATTAATATCGTTAATTAATCATAAATATTAGTTCAATTATTTTGAATTCTGCTTATTGAAAAAAAATGAAAATTAGCTCTACTACTACTAATAACATATATTTGTCACTATTAACCTTGATGGAGGACTATCTCCATCCCATCTTCTCAACAATCATAAAACTAAATGGCTTGAGACTCAACAGAGTTGTGGAGACAAAGAGCAATCAAATATTTTTGTTGTTTCTGCTTATGGCAATGATGGTAACATAAACACATTTGTACAGTACTAGAAATAATAATCTACCAAGAATCCTATCCTTCATTTTCGCCATACAATTGGTCAAAAAGAATCGCTGGCTCCTGCACAATCTCACACTTGGCTACAACATCCATGGCAATGAGCCGAACACACTTGGCACTTCAGATGCCTTGCTGGACATGCTATCTCCTGGAGAAGCCAATGTTCCCAACTACAGCTGTGGAAGGAAGGATAACCTTTTGGCTCTTCTTGATGGAGCTGACAATGACATCTCCATCCAGATGTCTGCATTAGCAGGACCCTACAAAGTCCCACAGGTTTGTGTGTGTGTGTGTGTGTGTGTGTGTGTGTGTGTGTGTTTCTCTATCTGGAATGATTTGTAGGTGGTGGTGGGTGAGCCATATTTTCTCTGTGAAATTAGAATAGAATAACAGAGTTGGAAGGGACATTGGAGGTCTTCTAGTCCAACCCCCTGCCAAGGCAGGAAACCCTACACCACTTCAGACAAATGGTTATCCAACATCTTCTTAAAAACCAGTGTTGGAGCATTCACAACTTCTGGAGGCAAGTTGTTCCACTGATTCTACTTGTCTATTTTTATCCTCTGTTTGTCTGTTTGATAGGCTTTCCCCTTAGATTTATGGGAGGGGGGGAAATTTGTTTTGCATTATTTTATGCTGAAGTTTGAAGGAGTGTTTCCTTCAGATAAATGGTTACTTGCAGTCAGGTTTGTAGAAGAAAGGTCTGGGACTGTGCACTGTACAGGTCTGCCTCATATTTACTTTATATATCTATCTTTCAGTAAGAGCTACTTGAACAGAATCAGTGGGCGAGCCTCTGTTAAACACCTGCAATAAGACCGTTTGGCTACACCAGTTTCCTTGAGTTTGCATCTTTTCACTTCTGCTTTGAATATTCCAGGTTTGTCCACAAACCAGCAAGACTTGGAAATAATAAGCAATAAAGCCCGAGGGCAGAGCTGGACTGGGAACACTCCCTAAATACCTTCCCTGCAAATGACACAGTAATTCAGGGGTTTTCAAACAGATTCAAAAACTATTAGTTAAAAACAGCTCTGATCAAGAAGCAAAGTCCCGGTGATGGTTTCAAATGAACTTGGGATTTTGGCTTTTTTGTCCTTCGTTTCCCATGGAACTCTAGAGATGTCTATAGAAACGCCCTGTGCTATTTCATTCTTCCCTATCTAAAACTCAGGATTGCCTACCCCTGACTTGCAAAGTCTCTCGGGTAGCTTTGTAGAAGCCTTTCCCATCTATGGTTACTGATCCTTTCCAAACAGCTTGTAAAGCAAGTTCAATAATTCAGGACTTTGACGTGTTCAGAAATTGCAAGGAGCATAAGAGCAGTTTCTCTTATTAGTGTTAGTCTTCTTTACAGTGACCTAGAAATTGAGCAATTTCACCAAGGCAATTTCCTGTCATAAAGAGAACTATTTTTAGTTCACGAAAAGGTTACACAACGGGGCTGATGTGTCATGGAATTTCCGCAGTGACAACAGCCACCTATTGTTTAAAGAAAGCTCCCAAAACTGACACTCCCACATGCATCCACAGGAGGTGGCAAAATGGACAGCTAGGACATAGCTAGACCAAGTCTTCAATCCAAATTGCATTTATATTAATCTGAGTATTAGATTCAGATCCTGATTCTAACCTCATAATTTTCTGATCACAGCCTAGTATTTCGAATTAATTTCACAGTTTAAAATTCATTCCCTGTGGGTTTGAAGCCTTTGCTTAAAAGAATTCTCAGCAACCAAGGGTTGTTTGTTCACTGTGGTTCAATGCATGTTTTGTAATTCAGAGCATTTGTGTTTAAGGATTAGCATGACTCACCTGAGTAATTTTATGCTTCTGATATTCCAGGTGAGAGACATACAGCTAGGACATAGAAGTTGTATTCTATTATACTTAGCACTACTCTAGATGTATTAATGCAACTGTTATGTTGCTAAAATGGCCAAGCAAGAGATACTTAGAGGATTTATTATAGAGTTGGGGAAGGCATTGATATAGGAAGAGACTTGTGAAATGAACATCTTCCATTCCATTCCTGCAATGTAATTTTATTTTCTTCTTCTATAATGTGAAAGCCATTTTGTTGGATTAACTTTTGTTCTTTTGTGCTTTTGATTTAAAGTCTAGTCCCTGCAATTTTCTTGGCAAGTTTTCTTAAGTGGTTTGCCGGTGCCCCCTACCCAGATCTGAAAGAGACCAACTGGCCAAGGTCACCCAACTGTCTTTGCACACTATACCAAACTGCTCTCTAACATATATTAATTACTGAAAAGTGTATATCCCTGCAAAAAAATTTATAAGAACCAATTGATCAAATTATTATTCTTCAGCTGAGAACTGCACACTTTCCTTTGGCTTGAGGGCCACGTAAGGCTTACATGGCACATTGAAGAACACACTCCAAAACATGGGCAGAGGCAGGACATTGTGTACTAGGAGGAACAGGAGTTTTAAGGATGCAATATATAATTTGAACATTTTCAAGATTAAAGGCACCAGTTTCCCCCCCCCCCAACTCCTGAATGCAAAAAACAGCCCAAATGTTTTGCCCCATCAACTTTGAGATGCTCTGGGGATGCTGATACTAGGCCCAGATCTAGCTCCTGACTTGACCAGTTGTTCCTGGAAGAGAATGACTAACCTTCTTAAAGACAATTGCACCTTAATCAATACTAAAATTGGCCCTACCATTCTGGTCTTTTGGAAGGACCTGAAGACTTGGTTGTGGTGTGCTGGGAGTTCAGTAGAAGCGATTAGCCTTGGTAATGGCTATATTAAATGGAATTGTAATTTATATGATGGTTTGTATGACTGTGTTTAATTGTGCTTTTTAAGATAGTAGAATGTTATTTTATTTTTTAAGTATTTATTTATTTGGTTCTTAATTTAACTATTCTGAACCACCCAGTTATCCTTATGAGATGGGTGGCTATACAAATTAAACAAATAAGTAAACAAACAAACAAATAAAATAAATAAATAAATGTGCGTGTTTGTTTACTTTCTTTAGATCCAAACATATCGAGTTAGAATTTCTGATATCCATAGTGAGATGCTGATTGCAAACATTTCACCTTTTCACTATTAAAATGTTCTTAACATAACTCATTTCTCTCAGGATTTGTTGGTTTGTTTGTCAATATTTCCATGCTGTCTTTTGATATTATTTTATTTTATCTTTAATATGCATTTAGCAAAGTCCTGCATGTTCTTTGGTCTAGTAGTTACAGCAGCAGGCTAGAAAGCAGGAGACCACGAGTCCAAGTTCTGCCTTAGCCATGAAAGCCAGCTGGGTGACTTTGGGCCAGTCACTCTCTCTCAGCCCAACCCGCCTACCAGGGTTGTTGTTGGGAAAAATATGAGGAGAAAGGTGTGTTGGATATGTTCGTCACCTTGAGTTATTTGTAAAAATAACAAGGGCGGGATACAAATAAATATAATAAATAAATATAACACTTTGAAAATATAACATCATGGAGCTTAGTAACAGGCTCTAGAAGAAAGAGCTGTTTCTGGGGAGGGGATCAGATACCCAGACCCAGTCGTAGCTTGAATTTTTTGGTACTTTATGATTATGTGATGTTCTTCCCTCCCTCTAATCTCAGCAATTTGGATCCAAACCAAGTTGTTGAACTCAGACACAACTGATGATTTTGGAACAACTTAACTATGATGTAAGTCCCTTAAATTAAAGTAACAATTTGGATTTAATCCAATGGGTTAATGACTCTGTTTTCTCAACAATATATCTACATGTATACTGGAGACAGATTAGCCTATTTATAAAAAGGCAATACTCCCTGTATTACAGGCATGAATGCTCTACTGGATCACATCCAAATGAATGTCTTTATAAGTATGCACTGTTAAACAACATTGCCTAACAGTCTCTTTGTTTTGTCCAAAATGGCCCCCTATGCTAAACATTTTATTTTATCATTGCACGTTGAGCATGATGAGATATCAGATTCATCCTGTTTGGGTATTCCACCTACTGTAGAAGTGTACTTATATAGCTGATAGACTATGCCATCCTCAATGCTATTGCACTGAGCTGCATGAACTGAAGCAGAGTTGGGATTTGGGGATGGCATCAGCATCTTCTTATGTGGGAATAAAATACCTTGTTCAGATCAGCATATGAACGCTTGAATAGTTTCTCTGTTTTTCCTTATACTGGCATCAGATAGAATTGAGTGTTCCAAAATACACACTGCTTTGTTCTTTTATTTGTTTTGGCCCTTTAGGTTTATCTCATCCCAGTGCTTTTATAGGCCCATTGCAGTTTGCTGTATTGTTCATTTGTTCCCATCCTATCTTTGTCAAGGAGCAACAATGAACTCGGTCTACATCAATATTGTAGGAACTCTTGCCAAGGGAAGTTGACAGAGAAGAAATGGACTGGGTTTGGTTATAGTGAAGGCCATATTATTACAGTACAACCAGCTGAATTATAAGAAAGTTTTGTAACTTCTTCAACTCACAGGAGCCTGGGAATTTCTGTCTAAAAGGAATGGGAGCTGACCCTGATCTGAAGTCTGTTTGTCTGAAGTTCCTTTAATTGAGTTCTTGTCTACTTTCTCCTTTAGCAGATATTCAGAAACCCTGCATGGTTTTGGAACTGTGCAGCAAATGAGCATTCCCAGGATATTTACAGATAAGCCAATTCAAAGTGTTACTCCCAGAACACCCATATTCTGTATGTGGATTCTTGTTATAGTCAATTGGCATAGGATGCAAGCACAGAATGAAGAAATTCAAATTAATGCCTGAATCTTCATAGCATTATTTCTTTAAACAACTTGGCCCCAAATCAACTGATAGGATATTACGCAGAAGTCTATGACTTATTTTCTATTATCCCAGAGCCCAGAATGTGAAATAATAATCTTAAAGAAGTCAGATTTTGCCTTCTTTAGCAAAAGAAAGAATCATTAGGAATTTAGCTTTGAAAAAACCACACCATTTGCCAAGGATGCTTTGACTTGGCTTCCTGCACTGAGGAAGGGGCTGAACCCAGTGGCCTAAATAGACCTTTTTAAGCCTATGTTCTTTTTAATTAGGAATGGCAATCTACCAAATGACTTGGCCTCATATTGTTCAGGTTGTCCTTTTGGATCGTGTCCTCTTCTATACAGTTGTCATAGTCTTACTATTGCTTTCCTCACTTCACCTCTAGCATTCTTGTATAATTTATTCCTTCCCTGGCCTAGCACATAGTTGTATCATTTGTATCTTACTCTTTTGCTATAAACAAGTGACCTTTTATGTTACTTCAGGGAAGGATCATTACCATGAATGTGGGTATAGGTGTTCTTGGTATAGTAGCATGAAAGCAATAAAACCTAGGGACCACTTCACATCAGGGTTGCTTTTATGTTAGTTATAAATCAATACCATCTTGTGATCTGCTGAGAGCACTATACTGCCCTGTGTACATATATACATTAACTGAAGGCAGTGTTTTTAGACTCTATAAAACTAAAGGATTAGGAAGCAACATATAACATTTATTTCCATTTTTGCTTCAGTTAAGTAAATTTGAAACCTAACTCCACTTAAAAGAATGATGCTGAAATTCCAAAATGAGAAAAAAAACTACCCAAAAAAGAGGGAGGGAGGGAGAGAGAGAGAGAGCTCAAATGGGGGAAAACTTAAGTAATTAGTGTAGTCTGGAAAGAGATCTGCTATGAAAAGGGCGTATACTGTCTAATGGCAACATCAAGAACATCATTGTACTGATGCAGCTTGTACAATTTATGGACCAACTACAAAGACAGAAGTAAAAATCATTCTAAATGAACCCAAGACCCAGATACAGTGGAAGAGAAGTCCCAAAAGCTAGCAGAATGTAGACCTCCAGAGATACTGAAAATATGCCAACGTTACCTTCCCAAGGTTTTTATGAGGGTAGAGGGCTTATCTAAATTCAGTTTGGATACTATTTTACCGATTAGCAAACAGATGTCATAGTGGATAGACATCCAACAGACTGACTTGTCATGGGCCAATGCTTGGCCCAAGAACTTTATGTATAAATTCTGTGGGCCAAAGGTCATGCAGAAACTACTTTAGTTAAATCACCTTATTAGTGGAAATGATGGAAACGACAGTTGAGCTTTGCTGTGATGGAGAATTGTCCCAATGTCATGCTGTGTGAGGAAGGCTTAGTGGAATACACACAGGAGGCCTTCCAACAAGGAGAGAAGAAATGATAATTAGCTAAGAAGGACTCCTGATTCTACAGTAAGGAATTGTGCAGATTCACATTTAAAAATTAGGGAGTCTTAGCTAGAATGAAAGATCCAAGTTCAGGTTTGGACGCACTGAAGTGGAACACCAGATACCACTTTGGGACTTCTATTACACTAGATACCTGTGTAATAGAAGGAAACTTCCCAGAGATCCTACAACATCCAGATCTTCTGGGATGAAAAAGACCGACGGAGAGGAGAGAAAAAGTTCTCAAGAAAGACTCTGGAACTAAAATTCTATTCTCTTCATTTTTGCACAGGCTGTTCAGACCTGGCTCCCTCTTGCTCCCCACACTGCCCACCTTATTGCAAAGTTCCCCTGCCTTTGACTTCATTTTTTTAAAAACATATTTATGTGGCAAAGTAGGAAGACTACTGCTTTGCTGCTAGGAAGCTGAACTATCAATTCTTCGTTGTTGCGAGTCCCTGAATCTGCAGAACAAAAGAACAATCTTTCCCCCCTGATACTTTGATTGCTGTGGCAATCAGAGCATCAATTCTGCAATAAGAAGGAAAAGGAAGAGAAAGAGTCTGCTTCTGTGTCAAAAGAGTTACTATGTGGAGGCATCCATGTGCCAACATCAAGAAAGCCAAGGCAAGCCACTGGGAGTGGTGAGGCCTGCTTTCCTCAAAGGGAAAAGTAGGCCCTGATAGGCTGGTCCACATAGAAACCAGCCAGAGAGACTTGCCTTCTCTGCATGGACAAGAAGAACAAGAATCAGGGATTCAACTAGTCAGGTCTTGCAGCGAATACAGTCCAGACTGAACATCAGCCTGTCCCAGTTGCCAACTTGTTGCAATCTGGATTGGAATTTCTGAAATTGGCTTAAGAAACAGGCAGGAGCCTCATGAGAAGCAAACAACTGAAGCTGCAGTGAGAATTGCCCTTAGTAGTTAACTGACAATGGTACAGAGTTTACCTCATGAGGGTATACAGTGTTGGCAAAGGTAAGTGGGCTCTATTGTGTGGAGATAAGATGGTCATGTACATGGATTCAAGATGGTGCCTATAAACAGTAGTTTGTGCTAGGGGTGAAATCTAAAAATTTTCCCTACCGGTTCTGTGGGTGTGGCTTATTTTGTGGGCATGGCTTGGAGGTCAGG
>JANHFT010001434.1:8111-18368 GCA_032467955.1 Pseudoxenodon macrops
AAAGATTTGTTAATTGTATATGGAAATGAAATTGGAAAATGAATTGTATGGAAAATAAAAAACTATTTGGCAAAAAACCAAATCTTTAACATGCATTGCATGCTACATTATTTTAAAAATGTACATAAAGGGGGGGGGGAATCTCTCAGTATTGTCATGCATTTAAAACACCATCCTGCATGAAATGCATGGCTCCTTCAGCATTGTCATAGGAGTGGCAGAAAAGCAGCAAAAAGTTAAATGGTTCCCCTGGAGAATCGGGATCTGGTAGGTCCCTCTGTTTTGCAGCTGGAAGCAATGCTTCTGCTTGAGTAATGTTCCAGATCCCTGTCTGCTGACTGAAAGGACGGCTGCCTGCCAGCTGCCTGGCACAACCCTTCAACTTTCAGCAAGTTCTGAAAAGTACGGTAGTTCTCAATCCGCTCTGAGTGAGATCATCCTGGAGGATAAGCAGGCTTGTTTTGCTATTCATTTGGGATGGCTTGAATCCCTAGCAAGTTGTGGTGTGGTAGGGCTCTCAGCCAAGAGTTATTTATTACCATGATTTAAATGGAAGGAGAAGCTGAAGCCAAGGTATTCAAGCTCTACAGTGACATCCTTATCCACTAATAAGGAATATGTAAAGTGGGTCATCCAGGTAATAAGTAGTTCATCATATTGGGCCCCAAAATAGCTACATGAAGGCAATAAGATCCTCTCAAAGGAGATTTTACATTTTTAATAGAAAGAACAATAAACTTTAAATGAGGGATTTCCTGACTGTGAATAGGAGTTCTGATCTCCTGGAACTGTGAGTGCTCCATCACTGGAATTTTTTTAGGAAAGGTTGGTGACCATTTATTAGGGATAGTCTGAGGATTTCTGTTCTGGGGGAAAAAGTTCAACTATAAACCTTCCAAGAGCCTTTCCAACCTTGGGATTCTATGAAAGTAGAGAGAAATAAGAAGGAAGTCAGGATTGTTGAGAGGTCTTGGGATCTCATGATATGGTGAAGGTAGAGACCAAGAGAGTGAGGCAAAGAAGGGAAACATGGTGAGGAAATCTCAAGGGAAAGAACAGGTGAAGGATTCAGCAGAGCATGGTCACATGGAGGAGAAGGTTGTGGGGACTTGAGGGGATATGATGAACTACTTATTACCTGGATTACTTTGCCATTGATATTTTTTTTAATCTTTATTTCCCAATCTACCCTACAGATCTGAAGTGTACCAGATTGATAAAGTTTGTCCAAAACCCAGAGGTTCACATTGGCATTCTATGGGATGAGTTTACCAATGCTATTATTTAAGTAGATTTTTCCATCTGAATCTTCAATTACAAATAGAAACGAAGTCATTTTATAATAAATAGAATGAATACAAAATCAAACCACATTTGGAATAGGACAAATCAACTATTCAAATCTCATTAAAGTAGCTGTATTGCTTTATATGAATAAATCTGTAATAAATCTATATTGCCAATATTGTCATCATCTTTATCTTGAAAAATAAATGAATGCTGACATTGATATCAGGGGATATCAAACAATCTATACTGATTTATTAAAAAAAGAGTTGCTGGCACTAAAGTGGTTTGTGATAAAGACATTGTCTATGGATACCAGCTTGCTTCTAGGTTTCTAGAGGATCCAGAATGTTGTGTAATCCACTGGCAATGCATTCGGTTGTTTGGAAGCACCTGCTGAGCAAAATATTGACACTTTGGGAGAGTAAGGTAAAGCGATTGTGCTTGCAATCCCTCTCATCTTTGGAATCCTCAACAGAGCTTCCTTTCTATAAGGGAAGTGAACATGCAAAAATATTTCTGCACACATCTGCACAAATAAGAGCACAGAAATGAAAGTCCATACACTTAACAGGCAGTTTCTGCTTAAAACACTTTTATTGTATTAGAACATAAGTGCCATCATTTACGCAACTGGCATTTAATTTGGCGGCTATTAGGTGGAATTTCTAGTGGGATGTATTGTAACTTTTATATTTCCGTTATTTCTCAAAGCCTTACGAGAGAAAGTGTAGCAATAGAGATGCTACAATATCTACAGGAGTGAAATTTTGTGTGGTGTCAAACCGATGAAGGAAGGGATTTTGCACCATGGCACAAGTCCAGCATCTTCTCTACATGTGTATCACAAATAGGGTTGCGCTATGAAATGCGTCTTTCATCTTTCTGACAAAAACAGTGAGTGTCTGTGGATACTGCTGGGTGATGCATGGTTTGTTTGACAGTTTTTGCCAAAATTGTATTGAAACAAGCACTTAATTAATATAGGCTGGAATTAAAAAATAGAAAAATAAATAATTGTATTGACTCTTTGGAATGAAACTCAACCCACTTATTAAGAACAGCAAATGTTCCTTTAATAGTAGACAAACTATGTTGCTGTTGTTATATAGACAACAATATGAAATCCCAGCTGCCAGTTCATTAGCTGCTGGTGTCCCTTCATTTGCATTGAGATTTTCCTAAGAACCTAGGACATTTGTACTTTCTATTTCAAAATGTGTATGTAGTTTCTGTTTGAAAATGCCACAATATTTTAACCTCCTTGTTTTGACTACTTTTCCCAACTCTATATTTTTCATTATGGACACACGATAATTTTTACAGATGTTCCAGTGAAGCATTTTATGTTATGTTGTTGTTTATAATCAGTTTGTGCAATTTTTTTGCACAAGCTGAGTATAAGATCTACTGTTTCTCTTTCTTCTTTGCACCATCTGCACTTTGAATAATTTGATTATTTTTCAGCTCTAGCCTTGATTGCACTAGTTCACATAGCTTGTGCTTGTGCAGCCAAAATCTAGCCTTCAGTTTCTTTTTTAGTGTTCCAGTTGTAAGCATTGCCAAGTGTCATCTTTGTCCATTTTCCTGCTATCTTTTGTTGAAATTGACCATGCTATGTTTTTCCTTGCCAGTATTCTGGTTGTGTTTTATTACATTATTTCAATGTTCATGTTTTGTTTCCTGTAGATTCAACAAGTTTCAATTTTTAACTTACATCAGTACTTGCTCTTGGCTGTGTTTTACATAATCGGCCAATGGATGCTTTTCTTCTTTTGATTATTTAACTGGAAGTAAACCTCTACCTCCACTTCTAAGGAGCAGGTATAATCTATCAATATCACTGTGGAATGATTGCATAGTGAATAGTCAACACTTCTCTTGTTTTTCAGTCTAAACTGTCCAATTAAACATCCATCCAGTTAATAATTCCAGCAGTGGAGTTATGACATGTATGACCCAGATAATGATGGCTTTGATGGTGTTCCTGTATTCAATTTTATCTTTTGCATTTTTTCCTCAAACTTTCGGTGTATTCTTTACTAATCACATTTTTAATTTGTTTCTGCTTGATGTTATTAACTGTAAAATGCCCAGGTGCTTGTAAGCTTCATCATAATGACTTCTGATAGTTTGGCCACTCAGCATTTCAATTTCATAATTGCTTGTGATAGTTTCCTGGTTTATTGCCAATGTAGCAAATTTCTCTAGGCCAAATTCCATTGCTATATCTGTGCTAAAAAAAATTATGGCATTTGTCAATGACCAGAGTTTGATTTTTGATTTTTTTCCCCATAAAGCTTCAGATCACCCAGATAAAGCAAATATAAAGTTTGTTAGTATTTTTTGCTGTTTGATAGCTAAGATTTGTTGTTGTTGTTTTCAAAAGCATTGAAAGTGGGATCATATCAATGATAATAAGGGTATAATGTGTCACACCCCAGAAGATGCCTCTCCTATTGCTGACAAAACCATACTTTTCATTTCCAACCACCAATTCTGTCGGTCTTCCACTGCTTTATTACTTTTGTTATAAACATACTAATGTTTTTCTGAAACCAGTTGCTTTCATAGTTTTGATATTCCAGCTATGTGATAATAAAGGAAATCCTTTTTATAATCAATCCAGACCGTATGAAAATTACGGTAGTTTTCACCTTTTATAATTCTCCAAAATCATTTTATCAATCAGAAGTTTAACTTTTGTAACTCTGCTTTCCCTTTTATTTCTTTTCTGTTCTTCTGAAAGGATATCACTTTCTTCCACATAATCTTGAATGCTGTCTACTATAATGCCAGTGGGTAATTTAAACATTGTAGGCAAGCATTAGCAGCTATACGTTCCTGGTATTGTCCATCAGATAAGTTTTGTCAATTGTTAACCAATTGCTGAGGTCTCCTTTAGGCAATTTTTCATTAATCTTTTTAGCTATAATTGGATGTAAGCTACTCTGATATTGGAGCCAAAAGTCACCCAATTGATAATTTCCTGGAGAAGTCAATTTTTAAATCCTTTTCACACAATTTATATTCATTTCTGCTGCTAATATTAGTTCTTCCACTTAATTCTTTACAAAATTCATACGCAAATTCTTTTATCCATCCAACATTTTTATTATAGTCTTTTGATTTTTCCATAGAGTTTTCCAAACCGGGAATCTTTACTTTTTGTTTGGTTTTCCATTTTCAAAATTTCTGTTGCCATTTATACTTTGGTAGAATTGCCAATTGGAAAGAATTGAAATAGCTGATTTTACTTAAATTGAATGATTTGTGCCTCACAGGATTACATTTTCTTAGGTATTGCTGTTATCTGTTGCTTTATGACTTCTAAACCTTTTTCAATTTTTCTGGTGCTAAGCCAATACTTTTTTTTTATTAGGCTTGTCTTATCTTTTAGGGTCTTTCTGATTTTTTTTCCAGTTCTGAATGTTATATTTTGAATCTCCTTTAATCTACTAGTCTTTGTTTAGTGATATTTGAGTCTGAATAAATGTTTTCCACAATTCAAATATTTGCTTTAAGTAGACCCATTTTGTTGGCTTCTATTTATAATAGCAGGCATAATGAAGTAGAAGCAACTGAATCAGAATCAAAATAGAACTGGAAGGGCCCTTGGAGGTCTTCTAATACAGCCCCCTGCTCAAGCAGGAGACCCTATACCATTTCAGGCAAGTGATTATCCAGTCTCCTTAAAAACCTCCAGTGGTGAAGCACCCACAACATCTATTGCAGTGGTTTAATTGTACTCTCTGTTAGGAAGTTTCTCCTTCATTTCAGGTTGCTTCTCTCCTTGATTAGTTTCCACCCATTGTTTCTTTGCTGTGCCCTCTGGTGCTTTGAAAACTGGAGTGACCCTTTTAAGGATCCTAATTCATAGTGCCGTATTAATAAAGGCACATAGGTAGACTGATGGGGGGAACTATGTTCTGTAGGAAACTTGAAGGATCTGTCTATGCTTAGTTTAGAGGAGAGAAAATTAAGTTCTAATCTGTTTTACAGCTGCCAAATTGAAGAGGGGATGGATTTGTTCTCTATGGTCCCTGGGAATATGAGTAGAATTAAATGTTGGAAATTGTAGAATAATGGCTTTTGACTTACAAAAACATTAGAACAGAGTGCCTTGGCAGGTGGTAAAGCTTTCCTTTCCTGAGAACCTTTGAGCAAAAGTTGTATAGCCATCTGTCATATGTTGGAGTTGCTTCTTGTGCTGAACAGACTAAATTACTTTCATGGTTCATTCTAATTTTTTAATTAAAGTATTCTTTTTGGCAAATATACCATATCTGTATAATTTTTATAGGCCTTCTGAATCAAAATACCATATCCTTCATTAAGCAATCATATCAGGAGTGGAAAGGAAAGGAAATCAATCCACAACAATGCTGTTGAGGAGAAGAGAAACAATTCAAAGAGGCAGCGTTGCATCTATAATAAAGTCTTCTTTATTGGCTTGTCTCTCCATAGTGCCTCATTGTTTGGACTGTCACTCACTGGAATGAATGTGCTTTAGATGTTAACCCCCTCCCTCTTCATCTCTGAATGCAGTCTACAAAAAAGAGAGGAGGAATCAAAGGATTATTGTTAACTGGACAAAAAGAGACAACATGTCTTGGGAAGCTAAAGAGATACATGCCCTGACTGAAGAAGGGGGTAGGAAGACAAGGCTGTCAAGCTTTATTAATGCCCTGAATAGGATGCTTCACTTTCACTGACTTCTTTTCAGCTTCACAGCATCTTTGGATTAGAGACTGGGCTGAAAGAGAGTAGCTGATAATCAAATGTATTAAGTCTGTAGCTAATAGTTGTCGACACGCACCCAGAAATAATGAAGAAATGTTATCAGTATTTAGGATTTTACTGGAACTCTGTTTCAGAAATTAGATTAGAACAGCCTGCTCAAAACTGAGAAAAGCCACTGAATAGGAATTTAGGGTGTTGCAATGCTAGCACATCTGGAGGATGTTGGGGAAGATTAGCTCAGAGCTTTATATCAGGAGAAAACAGAAGTCAGGGTTATGGGATGACTTGTTTTGTCCATGAATTGGTGACAAAGGCAAAAACATGGCTCTGGGAAAGAAAAAAATGCGCTAATTCAACCCATATGCTCTAGGATTTACATCTTAACTGGTAAAGATTGTAGATTATGACAATCTAATTTAGACCTCGAACAAGTGGTTACAGCTGAGAATTGGAAATGTTTGATCAGAACAGCATGTGTTTATTTATTTAATTAATAAATTCAGTTTGGACACCCTCAACTCCAAACTCAACTGACTCTGGACAGTTCAGAAATAGCAATATACAATAGTACCAACCAAAACCAAGATGGCATCTGGACCTACTATGTAAACATAAAACAAAAATAACAAACAAAATAAAAGAATAACAGTGTTGGAAGGGACCTTGGAGATCTTCTAGTTCAAGCAAGAGACTCTATGCCATTTCAGACAAATAATTGTTCAATCTCTTCTTTAAAAGCTCCAGTGATGGAGCACCCACATCTTTGAAAGCAAGTTTTTCCACCAGTTAATTGTTCTGTCAGGAAATTTCTTCTTATTTCTAGATTGGTTCTTTCCTTGGCCCTCCCAAGAGTCATACAATTTCTTGAAAGGGTCATCCTATCATCTATCTCTGTGAGATCACATCCTCCTCCTATACATACACAAACATTATATATTCTGTATTTAAAATTATATCTCCCATTTTCTGTTTTGTATCTCTGAAGTCTAAGGAGGAAACAGGGCAAGGTGAAACAGAAACAATAGAAGACATTTCAGAATTGCAGTGACTAGTTAAAAACCAACAACTTAGATAACTATTGCCTTGTTTTCCTTTTTTTACAACATAAAACACTATTATATTTCAGTAAGTAATTATTATTGGTAAACTTCTAATATTGGAAACATTATGAATTAGAATTCCAGTTTCTAGGGAACACAACAAGAAAATGCTATTGGGCTCATATTTTTCACAGTTTTGTGTAGGCCTCAAACAGGTCATTGTGGCAAAAGCTCAAGTAGGCCTTTTTGTGATCCAGCAAAGGTTGGTTATGTTTGTTTAATGTACTTATGTTTTTAAATCCCCTAAATTGAGAGCCTAATTCCTTTTCCTATATTGTCTAAATGCAAAGTTTCAATCAGTCAAGCCAACTGATCAATAAAGACCTTGCAAAAAAATCAAGATAGATTGCTGCTTTCTCAACCCCAACAAGAACACATATCATGTAAACTTTATGAGAGTCCATTTTTGTATATGCATGGAGTAAGTCAAATCCTCCACAAGATATGCATCATAGACATACCTTACAATTTACATCTATCCAAACAGGGGAAATACCTACAGCAAAGGTGTAAAATAAGTGGTCTGTGAATCCCTAGTGACTTCCCAGAGTCTATTTTGTGACCCTATAGAGGCCCCTCTGGTTAGTAAGGAGAGAAAAAACCTTGGGGTTTTAAGGAGTAAAATGGATATTTAACCCTTACAAAAGATCAAGGGATCCATTTTATCTGTCCTATAAACTCCTCTACCCACCCACATATTGGGCCCTCTTTTTATCTTAGCACAGCCAGTTTTGGAATGTGCTTCAAGGTTCATCCTTTAAGACAATAAAGCTACATATCCTTGGTCCATAAATCAGTGGTGAGCTGGAACCCTGATAGCACCAAATTATACTTATGTGGAATTTAAACACAGATTTACCTTCTCATCCAGGCTATTAAAATTTATCTCAGCTACAGTTATTTCAGTGACTGAGATTAAATCAGTTCAAAAACTAAGTGCTGAGTACTTTCACATCATACTATGTCTAAGCTCTAATTAAGTGATGATGTGGAATAAGGATTTTATTTCAGCTCTTATCTTCATCGTGATTTCATTCTTTCTAAACCTGCCAAAGTAAACATAGATCCTTGTCTAAAAATCTTTCATGGCCTGTTATACATTGAATTATCAGGGCCCACATGAAAACCGCATGTGTGAAAGTGCCATTTCTAAAGGCTAGCCTTAGGGTCAAATGTTCATCTGAGGTCTTCACTTCCTTCTCTTGCCTCTCCAGTGCAATGTATATTGCTGTTGATGTAACCCCTCCAAGAGAAGTGTGAGAACTGGAGTAATTTGCTCAAATACCTCAATTCAACAATTTGGGTTCAAATGCAATCAGTTCCATTCCCAGACCTCTAGTTAGTTAGAGGTGTGAACTACCTTTCATCTATTTTGAGGTGCTTGCTTTGCTGTGAGATCTTTTACCTGTCATCTTGCCACATGTGAGGATATCTTGTCACAAGGAAGCATTCTTCTCATCACCAACCCACTGCTGTTTTTAGCCTGGTGTTCCAAGTTGAAAACATGTAGTGTTTTTCATCCTATGCTGGCAGAGGGCCTCCTGTCTGGATGTTTCACATCACAGCAAAAAGGAGCTGTTGGAGGCTGGAAATCTGATGGGCTCTAAGTGGCCATTTGTTGATTTCCCCTCTCATGAAAAGCCTTCCCTTCCAGCTGGACAATGGCAGGGTGAGTGGTTGAAGGGATACAGGTGAAGCCAGGACAAGGCAGCCAGGAGTTGCTGAAACACATTGCAATGAACCAAAATGTGGAGAAGGAGCAGCTCAAAGCCACAAGGTGGCTTGGTAGGGTGCTTCAGTGCAGTGGTGTTAAAACAACATATAAATATTAACATTGTCAACAATTTCCATCTCCATAATATATTCCATTTGACCTCAGATGAAAGGGTAGAGAACCACAAGAGACCCCAATTCTGATCCACCTTTCATCCATGTGAGTGATTGTTTTTCTGCTTGTATATTATACTGAACAGGAGGGAGAAAGATGGCAGATTGTTCCCACATGGTCCTGAAAGAACCTCTGTTCTACTGTGGGCAGGTAGCAACTTTAATCAAGGTGCATTGAAGGTAGACTGTGGGACAAAAATTTTCATACCAAGATATATTTCCTCTGATTCAAGGATGGAAAAAAACACCTCATTACTGTGGAGAAGAGGAAGGGCCTTGAGCCTCAGTGTGGCAAAGGGCATCATGGAAGCATGTTGAGAAATAACTGAGGTAAGACTCCTCTGCTTCAACCGGCACTCAGTTTCTCTAATAGCTGCTGCTACCTGCTAAAGAAAATCAGTTGTTCTCCTTTAACAAAGAGAAACAATTCACTTCGTTTCATGGCTTCATTCTGAAGAGGTGCTTCAGGCAAAGCTTCAATGAAGTGAACTGCCTTTCAAAAATCTGCATAGTCCTATTGACTAACCCCATTTCTACCACCAAGGATCTCTTTTTCCTTCCTTTGCTCCCTTCTTTCTCTCTTTCTCTTTCTCTCTTGTTGATTAGATTGTGTCCTTCACTTTGAATTAGGCAATATTTATTTTACTCTTATGAAAATTCATGACGCATCAGCTGCATACAAAGATTAGCTACTATAATATCATGATCACATTGCTAGTAACAGAGTCTACAATAACATAAGTCCCATTTCCACATGAAAGCATAACCTCATTTTCACTGAACTGGGATAATTGTCTGAAGGAAGTACTATTGCAGACAAAGTCAACAATGAAGCCACTGTGCTCAGAAGGAACCTGTTTAAAGGAAATCCTGGAATTGTTAGTGAACTTATTCATAACATTTAACAAGTGTAACTCAGTAGTTGCTAGACCAAACAATCAAAAAAAGTGGTGTTGGGGGAACAACTTTGTCCAGTTTGTGGGAAAGGAATGCTTCTCTTAACTGATTTTCTGGGTTGACATTCCAGAGATGCCCAATGACAAAGAATTTGATGGTCAAATATATCTTGAACCGAAGGAGTTAGCGTTTTCCATTTGAGAACAATGTCCTTTATATGCATTAAGAAAGAACAACTCCACATGTGGGATATTATGATGAGGGAGATCCTGTGACCTTGCATCAGTCTTTTTTCCCCCAAAAAAACCAGCGGGAAACAAAGAGAAATTCCCTTATGAAAATG
>JANHFT010001434.1:40582-52241 GCA_032467955.1 Pseudoxenodon macrops
TCAGTGGTCCATGAAAGTACATCTATAGTATGTAGATAATAAAGTTGAAAAAAGGTGAACAACATTTTTATAGAACTGTAGATATGTTGAGGCTGGAAGGGGCCAGACAAGGCACCCCTTGACATGAGTGACATTGAGTTGGTCACGCCCATCCAGTCACATGATCATCAAACCATGCCCACAAAATAAGCCACGCCCACGGAGCCGGTAGTAAAAAAAATTAGAACCCATCCCTGCCTTAGATACACACTTGGAATAGTGGACTGGACTCAAGCAATACTAAAAACCTTGGATAGGAAGACCAGAAGAATAATGACAACAAATCATTCCCTTCATCCATGCAGCAATGTTGACAGATTTGACTTTCTTAGCAATATACATGAGCAGAGAAGGCTACAGGTACTCCAGACAGATGAATAAGAAAAAAGAGCATTAGAAGAATAACTGAAGGACAAAAAAAACACCAAAACCTAGTAGGCATAGCGGATAACAAAGAGACCTGCCAATGGCTAAGAGCAGGAAAGTGGAACAGAGACAGAGGGGCTAATTCTGATTGCTCAAGACCAAGTCTTCATAACAAATGCATACAATGTTAGAATTGAAAAGACAGCAAGACACAGCAAATGCTGCCTCTGCAAAGAAGCTTGAGAAACAGTAGACCACCTAGTTAGCTGCTGAAAGAAAATAGCACAGACTGACTACAAACAATGGCATGAAAAATAGCAACAATGGTGCATTGGAAGATCTGCAAGAAATACCATAAGCAAAAACTGGTGGGACTATAAAGTACAGGAAGTAATAGAGAATGAAGAAGCTAAATTGATCTGGGACTTCAGGATTGAAACAGACAGGTACTTGCCATGTAACATCCCAGACTTAACAATTGTTGTTAAGAAAGACAAAAAAAGTCTGGATAGTGTGTGTGGCAGAAAGCAGAAGAGAAAGAACTGGAGAAAATTGAAAAATACAAAGCTCTGCAAATAAAAGTAGAACAACTGAGGCAAAAGAAAACAAAGATAGTACCAATAGCAGTAGCAATAGCAGACTTATATACCACTTCACAGTGCTTTTTACAGCCCTTTCTAAACGGTTTATAGACTCAGCATATTGCCCCCAACAATCTGGGCCTTCATTTTACACACTTGGAAGGATGAATGGCTGAGTAATTGAGCCTGGTGAGATTCGATCTGCCAAATTGCAGGCAGCTGGCAGCCAGCAGAAGTAGTCTGCAGTACTGCATTCTAACCACTGTGCCACCATGGCTCTCTGGTGCTTTGAGACAAAAGCACCATCAGTCAACGACAAATGGCAACTTTATTTGAAACAGCTTACATTTTGCAACAATACCTTTAATACCATCAAACAACATCTGCCTATCCCAGTTCCTTAGACAAGATTTGCTAGGTTGATAAAATGCCAGTTCCAGTGTAAACATCTGGTTGACCATGTGTACAACAACAGCAACAATAACAATAACAATAACAACAACAACAACAACAACAACAACAACAACAACATTACCAGTGAGGCACTACCCCAACATGGTTGTGGGGCTTGCATCTTCTGAAGAAGATGAGTGCTAGGCCCAAACCTCATCCATACTAGACAGGTATCTTTAGAGGACCAGAGTAGGAGTGCCTCTCTTGTAAATAATATGGCAATATTCTGTAATTTACAGAAACCCATATCCGATCAGTCACCACTTGGATCAACAATGACTTAACTAGGTGACTGCGTTCCTGGACCTCTGTTGACAAATGATCTACAGATTCAGGACTGTTGGCTGAGCAACCAGGGCCAATAGTTGCAGGACTATTGGAAGAAAAGAAGTCACAAAGACTTCTTTGTCTTTGTCACATAAAAGTCACATAAAAGACTACCTTCCAATAGTCCTTCAGGGAAAAAAAACAATCTCTGCAAAATTGGATAATTGAATATTCTGTCACAACTAACTAGGCAAGACAACTATCTTACTTGAGATGTATAAGAAATTAGTATCTCATTTCTCTTTGAACCTTTCTGAATTGCAGTTGTATCTTATGAAGGGAAATATGGGGAAAAGAGGATTTCTAATTTTTAAATGAAAAGTGGTCTTCTTACTCTTCTCTAACCTTCATGAAGCAAAATGCATTAAAACTGTACCAAATACCAGGTGTATTGGCAATTTCTAATATTTTTCTTGGTCAGTGCAGCTTTTTTAAAATCAAGGAATTCCATGAAGTGACTTCTGCTGTGTTTCTCCTATAAACATAAAAGAGCTATACTTGTGCTTTTCTTATCAGTGCTTCATGAAGATAGGAAAGGAATTGCTTTTAAGATACAAAGGGCCATTTAAAATAATTAACACAGACTTTCTGGCTAGGACTAAGTGCAGCAAAGTGTAGGTGTGACGCTCTGTCTTCTGGACAGAGATCAAAGTAGTGATTTCTAGGACTGAAAGCTTCAGAAGCTAGGAAATAAGTGTCCTTAATACAATGCACAGTGGATAATGTCATTCACCTGGAGATTCTTCTGCTAATGAAATGGATATTAGCAGAATACCTTTTCACTGCAATCATAGATTTATAAATGTGTCATTCCCCAGTTGTGAAAATATAGATATGATGTAAAGCAGCTTCCTATTTTGGTCATCAAATGATACGGATGGTCAGGTTATGTTAAAAAGCAGATAATTAAATAAGTCTTATATGGTGTTTACATTGGTTACAAATAAGGGTAAGGTCCAGTGGTGGGTTCCTCTTACATTCCCTACTGGTCGCGTCATAACTGCACATTTTGCGTTTACCTGTCACATCTGGGTAAAACCCTTTGTACATGCGCAGAGTTATTTTCCAGCTGTTTTCAAACAGTGGTGACTGGAGGACCGGTTCGGTGGCATAGCCAGTTTGGCAAGCAGGAGCAAATTTCTGCCACCGGTTCAGGTAATCTGGTCCGAACTGGCAGCAACCCACCACTCATAAGGTCCTTGAAAACCGTTACTAGGGCATAATTCCATCTGAGCACAGTGAGATTTTGGAAATCTGAATGAACATGTGTAGAATTGCAGTGTGATATTGGTGCCCTATGCATGTGCTTTGGAGGAATCCCAGAGATAAATATGAAAGGGCCAAAGACTGCTGAGTTCTGAATCTCAGTAACCACCTTCCCACAAGTTCTTCCCATGTATGCAGATCAGTGATGGGATTCAAAAATTTTTACTACTGGTTCTGTGGGCGTGACTTGGTGGGTGTGGCAGGAGAAGGTTACTGTAAGATCCCCATTTCCTCCCAATCAGCTGGGAGGCAGAGAATAGATGGGGGCGGGGCCAGCCAGAGGTAGTATTTACTGGTTCTCCCAAACTACTCAAAATGTCTGCTACCAGTTCTCCAGAACTAGTCAAAATCTGCTGAAATCCACCTCTGATGCAGGTGTCATCAGCTAACATAGCCTTCTAATTCACCAAGGCAAGACCCAAATTTGGGAGCAGGGTTCTGCTGGAAGATGGTGGCAGGCTCTTCAATTATCTGTTCCAATAAAATATTGGATAATAATAAATAAAATAAAAATTACAGTAAAAATAAAAGTATTTCTTACAAAGCTGAGATAGGGGTAAGCAACACTGCCTGAATATCTCCACTTATTTTGTTATAATTATTGTTGAAGGGATTTAAATTGTTGAAGAGATTCATTACGCAAGCTAGGTAACATCATCAGTGCTAGTAAGAAGTAAGGTTTGCTCTTATTTTATGTTCTAGTGGATTGTCCAACAGGGCAGGGAAAACCACTAGAATATTAACTGAGACCAAACCCCACTCCTTACTAGCAAAACATAATGTTACCTAGTTTGTGTAATAAAACATATGCAAACAACAACAAGTCCTAACCAAGCTCAGAGAGCCCCAAGGACCCCTCAAACCTGGCTTTGCCATCAAGCCTGTGGTCCTGTTAGGATGGTTAAACCATTTCTTGTCTATTAAGTGAATTTCTTGGCTGCTGTGTAGTTATTTTATATACCAAAATATCAAATTGGCTATCTACAATGGAAGCGTTAATTTATCCAAACGTATTAGATATAGATAAAGTAATAAGCTTCAAAGATCTGTTGAATGAACAGGGGAACCCCAAAACAAAACAAGAACTAAAAGATCAGGGTATAGATATAGATTGATGGCCATACAAGCAAGTTCAGACCACATATAAAAACTATGCAAAATTATATGGATTCCAAAAAGAATCACAAGAATTAGACAAGATCCTACAAGGCACAGAAGAAAAATTGATTAGGAAAATATACAATTATCTACTACAATATAGAATGGAGGAGGAGGTAGTTAAAGAAACAATGATAACGTGGGCCAAAAATTTCGAATATAGTATAGAATTGGAAAAATGGGAGAAACTCTGGGAAAGAAACTTTAAATTGACCTTGTCATTGGCTTATAAGGAGAACCTGTACAAAATGTTCTACAGATAGCACTTTCCACCAGCAAGACTGGCTAGGAAATGCAAAAAAACACAAAGGACATATTGTCATCTATGGTGGACATGTGAAATAGCGAAAAAATACTGGACTAAAATAAGAAAATGGCTTGAGGAGATAACAGAACACCAAACAGATTTGAAACTGGAACTATTTTTACTGGGCATACTTACAAGAAACTATGACAAAAAATACAATATCTAATATTAGATATTATAACCGTAGTCAGAATCACATACGCACAAAACTGGAAAAACAATATTATACCAACAGACAAAAATGTGATAAGAAAAGTGCTAGATTGGACGGAAATGGACAAATTGATGAAAGAAATAAAAAATAAAGATGAAACGGAGTACTATTTAGTATGGAATAAATTGTATAAATGCTTAGAGGATAGGAATAATAAATAGGAAAATATTTAACAGAGAAGAATTAGGAATTAACAGTACAATGGTATAAGCATATAGGATGCTTGTAAATTAGTATATTAATATACTAGTATGTATAATGTGTAAAGGACAAGGGAACCATATGTATAGATATGTTGATACGATGGGGGAAGAAGAAAAATTGTGAATGTATACCGATATGGAAATATTGTAAAAAGGGATTTTTTTCCAGTTTAAAAAAAAACAAAAAAAACCTATTTTCTGGTCTTGTCTATTAAGTGAATTTCTTGGCTGCTGTATAGTTATTTTATGCTCATTATGTTGTTGTTTTGTACCATTTTTAAATTAAATTTGAATTTTTAAATTACATTTTATTGGTTCTTAACTGTTAGCCATCAGGAGTACGCACATGAGATGGGAGGCCCTATATAAACTTATCAGAGGGACAGAGAGAAGAGAACAAATAAACTGAAGGATACATAAATTATGTTCTTTGCCATAGATACCATAAGTTTTAGGATAGGTTTTCTCAACATGATGCCTGTTGAAATTGTTGAGAATCTGCTGGTTAAGAATTAGAAGAATTGAAACTGCCATCTTGGGAAATATCTGACAGTATGAACCGAAATATTTTCATTCTTCAAAAACCTGTAAAATATATCACACAGACAGTCAAAACCTGTTCACTCTTATTGCAAACTGCAATACATGGAACAATAGCCACATGTTCTAAGAAGGCGGATTTCAATTTGAAGAGTTTGACAGTGAAACTAATAATCCAGAGCACAATGAACTTTATTGGACATATTATATCTTGAAGCCTATACAGTCATCTGTCTGGAATCTTTTAATTTGGATTCCTGCATTAAATATCAACTAAATGCTTTCCAATGCTGTGATTCTATGAACAGAAAAACCGGTAGCATCATTGAGTATAAATGGAGACTCAATCTAGGTGACATGTTTGTAACTTTCTACAGCCATCAAATAGCTGTGTTCTCTACAGCAGTTTGTCTAGTCTGTGTTTTTTTTAAAATGTGGTGATAATATTGTAAAAGTGTTTTCAAAGAAACCAAGAACAAAAAATATCCATTGCCTGGGGTGCCAAAACTGTACTGAATAACATCTCTCCTGTGGAGAAGAAGGTAGTAAATCACAAGTTCTGTTTCTGTGCCATTCATTAGCCAGTGAAGAAAAAATTGAAGGTTAGAGTAGAGTAGTGTTATCTCCAGTGCATTGGTCCCTGTTTTGTTTAATTGTCTTCCTATTGGTTCAACTGAATAAAGATTTGCAAAATAAAGAATGGGTTCCTCATCTTTGCATGCAACGCAAACAAATTTTTTTTTTGCAATTTTTCAGATTGTGAACACACAGTTGGAAGAACATCTGGTGAGAATGTATTGGCACTGGGGGCAAGATAGTGGATAGGAATAACAAGTCTTTAAATGCAAGTGACTTTTAATTACTTCACACAACTGGGATAACCTAGAATATGGAAATCCACAGAAGTATTTCCTACTTCGTGGCTGTCAAGACTGTCTTTAAAAATGCATTTTTCTTTATTATGACTTTTCCTTTTCCTTTAGACAAGTCAGGCAACCCAAATTTCAAGGGAATGAAATAGTGATTTTACTCCCTATAGGTCAAACATTCAGGTCTATAACAATGATGGATTAGCCCATAATGGGTCACTGGTTGGTCCACAATATTCCACAGAGCTCAGTTTAGAATAGAAAAAAATCCAGAGCTTTTTTCAGAGTTACTGGTGAGTAAACCTGGCTCAGCTCCAGTCATGCAAGTTACATAAAACATCAGTAAGCATTGTGTGATGTTGGAACTCCCTCCGATATCCTAAAATGAAATCCCTAGTTTTATAAAGTTGCCAAGAAGAGTAAAATTTGTGTCTCTGCCAACATGCAGCTGTGTAAACCATTTTTGTGAGATTAACTCCCGTACTGTTTTACTAGCAAAAGCTTCTGTTTATAGAGAATGACAGCCATCTGCACAAAAAAGGATGATATTTTTCACATATAAATAATACGAGTTGCTTCATCCAGCAATAGTTTGCTTTCCCAGAGCAGAGCATGTGTGCAGTTTTTTTTTTGAAACAAACAAACAAACAAACCACTTTCTAACATAAAGTGTGGTTCCTCCCAAAGAGCCAAATTAGGCATTCAAGGAACTTGTAAGTGAGACCAAATGCCCTAAGATTTTATCCCTTTTCAAATGACAATTATGGATTTGCAGGACACATAAGAGGTGCAGTGTGATTGGTCTCACGATCCATGTGTTCAGTTTCCATTGATGTTAAAATAAAATTTTATCTTAATGAAGGGAGCCTATGGTGGGGTGGCGGCTGGTGTCCAAAAAACCAAGAAGATAGTACAACCAAAGTCCTGGATCTTTGTTTTACATATGTGGGTTTTTAACACAAAATCACAATGATCATCTTGATTATTTTTTTACCCACCCTATAGACACCCTTAGTGTAGTGCAGGTAGACTCCTATCTTTCTTCATGGAGATGTGAAAGGTACTATGTTAAAAGTCTTTGTGAGATAGTGTGCTTGCTTACACTAATTGCTTCATCAACTTTAAAAAAATAAGTTAGAATATCTGCCATGTGCACTTTGAAAAGTCTTACCACGCATAGAAAAATAGGAAAGAGAAGCCAGCCATCTTTCTGCAGGAAATGAAGGTTGAACCACTCCGTGTTTGTTTTGCATCACTGCCACAGAAAAAAGAAGAGGAGGCTAAAATATGGTCATATTCTAATTTGTGGAAGCAATCATTGGAAACACACACACACACACACCATTGAATGTGTGGTAATTTTTATAGTTCTAGTGGTAGACTTTTATACCATGGCATAGTGCTTCACAATGCTCTCTAAGCAGAGGTGGTATTCAGTAGGTTCTGACTAGTTCTGGAGAACCAGCAGCAGACATTTTGAGTAGTTCAGAGAACCGGCAAATACCACCTCTGACTGGCCCCATCCCCATCTATTCTCTGCCTCCTGAGTCCCAGCTGATCAGCTGGGTCTACTTTTGTTGCTCTGGTGGGGATTTAGCAGTATCCTTTCCCTGCCATGCCCACCCAGCCACACCAGCAAGCCATGTCATGCCATCAAGCCACACCAGGCCATGCCATGCCTCACCACGACACTAAGCCATGCCCACAGAACCGGCAGTAAAAAAAATTGAATCCCACCACCATCGTTAGGTGTTTACAGAGTCAGCATATTGCCCCCAACAATCTGGGTCCTCATTTTACTGACCTTGGAAGGATGGAAGGCTCAGTCAACCTTAAGCCGGCCAGGATCAAACTGCTGGCAGTGGGCAGAATTAGCCTGCAATACTGCATTCTAACCACTGCGCCACTATGGCTCTTCTTTATCTTGCAAATACATAAAGTACTGCAAAATATGCCAGTGATATTTAGAGATCTGCAGGGAAGAGGGCACATCAGAGGTGGGTTCCTACCAGTTCTGACCGGTTCTATGGAACTGTTAGTAATTTGGTGGCCTGAGTCGCTGGAACCGGCAGCAACCCAGGCCTGCCACACCCCTGAGCTGGTTCTGACCATCTTGTTTTTTGCTTCTGCGCATGCGCAGAAGCTTTTTTTTCATACTGCGCATCCCTGAACAAACCAGCAGTAGCAGGATTCGGAATCCACCCCTGGGGCACGTGCTGAAACTATGCCTTCATGCAACATCAGAAGGATGAAAAGGCCAAATTTGTACAATGATGCAATAAATTGAGTCCAAAGACAGACAATTTCTAAGGATAGAGAAGGAGTTTTGTGAGGATGGCTGGGAGAAATTTCTTAACCATTGGCTGTGTTTGTATAAGAACAGTTTCTTTGAACACTCAAGAACTTCTGACATATTAAAGCATATTTCACCCATCCATGGCCTTCCATGGGTTATAAATCAACCTGTTTTCTGTTCAAAACGACACAGTGGAATAATGGCAAAGTTAATCCAAAAAGAAAAACAAAGAATCGCTATAAAACTATTGGACCCATGAGGATAACCAAAACAGTTTGGAAAGTTGACTTTTTATTGGCCAGGATGTTTTATGGGAAAAAGAAATACACCAGGCACCTACTAATAATTGTTTATTCTTTCATGTGCCTTCTAGAAAGCAAATATCCTGGATATTTTCTTTTGAACATCTGAGATATGAAATTTGCTCAGATATTGCCTTTTAAAAGCTAGACAAGTAATCTGACTTCATGGGAA
Source organism: Pseudoxenodon macrops (assembly GCA_032467955.1). Lineage (NCBI taxonomy): Eukaryota > Metazoa > Chordata > Lepidosauria > Squamata > Pseudoxenodontidae > Pseudoxenodon > Pseudoxenodon macrops. Next base: position 49,676 of record JANHFT010001434.1, read on the forward strand.
TTTCCTGTTGCTTTTTAAGGCTGCATTTTTAAAATGTGTTTATTTGGAGATAAGTTCTATTGTAATTAGTAGGTTTTGAATGGAAACAGACCAAGATTTTGAAAAATGTTTATGTAAAATATTATTATACATTTGTCAAGGTTAATTTCTGCTCAAGACCTCCAGTCAACTTGTCCCATATTTCTTTATGAGGTGGGGGAATAGAGATGGAATTGATTACAGTTCTGAGATTACTATTTGTAAATTGAATGACTTTTAATAATAATTCATTCTCCAAATGAATTATTATCCAAATAAGGAGAACTGAGCAATCCTTTTTATGTATCTTGGTACAAAAACAAAACAATAAAACTTGCAGCTTTTTAATAATATTAATTTGGAAAAGTTAGGTAACTAATTTGTGCCACAGAATGAATATTTGAAAAATGTATTTTGGAAACACTTCATGGAGATGAACTGTGAACCTCTAGGTTCATCTACCTTCATAATACCTTGGCCTTCGTTAATTTGTTCTCCTAATGAGAAACAAACTTGTGTATATGCCTATCCTATAATAAAGTAAGAAGGTGGAATATATTTAAACTTCTTTAAAATTCCTACTTGTATTTTATATGCCAAATCTGCTGACAAAATCTGCTGAAATTTCCATCTGTCACAAGCATTTAAATGTAACTTTTTTTAATGAAAAATAGTCTTCAATGAAAAGTACTCTGCAAGGTCCAAATCCTTGTTTATTGGTAACATTCTGAATGTTAGCAAAGCGCAAAAATCTTGCTTGCCAAACATGTTTAAGGTCTATTATGATTCCCCTTCTAGAATATAACAATATAGTTGTAGCTATTAGAAATCATTAATGTTAATTTGAAGAATGCATTTATATGTTCTTGTGGAATAGTTCATGGATATGCTAGTATCTAAACCAGGGTTCCTCAAACTTTTTAAACAGGGGACCAATTCACGGTCCCTCAGACTGTTGGGGGGCTGGACCAGCTGAGTGGGCCTGGCTAGGTTGTCATGTGACTGGGTGGTCATGACTAGGTCATGTGACTAGGTGGGCATGGCCAATTTAACAGTCCATTAAACAATGCACACACATTAAACTAATGCTTTGCTCCTGGGGTGTTTTATTTGTTTTTGTTTGCATGTTGCTCTTTTGGTTGACTTTTCTTTTTACTAGATGATTTTTTTCAGTTGTTTAAGAGTCTAGTGGTCCACTTCAGAAAATTCAGTTTTGCAACAATTATTCTCAGCCCCAAGGAGCTTGAGAAATCTCTCTGTGTCTCTGTCTCCCTCCGTCCCTCTGTCCCTCCTCCCTCCCTCCCTCCCTCCCTCCCCCTCTCTCTCTCTCTTTCTCTATCTATCTATCTATCTATGTTCTGGAGGTGGGGGAGGTGAAAAACAGTTTTTGCCCATTTTATGGCCTCCTCTGCGCCCCATTTTTCACTCCCCCTGCCTCCAGCAGAGTTCTGCAGGCCAAAAGCAGGCCATTTTAACCCATTTTTTGCTTCCTGGGGCATCTGTGCACCCCATGTATCAGGGGTGGGTTGTAGATATTTTACTGCCGGTTTGCTCAGGGTTGTGCTGCGTGTACATGCGTGAAGCATGCACACATGCAGCAAAAACTAGCTTCTATGCATGCGCAGAAGCAAAATCCAAGATGGTGGCATCATCGCCAAGTTACTACCAGTTCAATAGAACCAGATAGAACCGGTAGAAACCCATCTCTGCATTCCTGGTTCCAGAATATGTACTGTGCACAGAAAACACAACACCAGACTTGTGAATAGAGGGCACACCAGAAAGATACAATCAGAGAGTTCATTTCACAGCAATTCTAGGCATAAATTCAATCAGAACTCAGGGTTTTGCATACAACTCAGCAGGCAACAAAAGTCAGAACTACCACATGTTCCTATTTACTACGTTATTAACTTCAATGGAGAAAAAAATGAAAAAGCTACATAGAATATAAAGAGAAGAATGTGTCTGAGAGGAAGCACAGGGCTGAAATGAACATTGTAATCATAGCTTCTTGTAGTCTATTAAAACTTAATATTTATGCTACAAATTACTACATTTGATATATAAAGAGCATTGAAAGGTAATGAAATCATCCTTTCCTGTATGAAAATGTTTCCCACAAGGTTATCACTTCTTGGGAGAAATGCAGTTTGAGGCAGCACTTCCTGGGTGTGCTTCTTAAGAGATGGGTATCTTCCACTAAGAAGTGCAAGGATTTTGTCACTGTGGATGTTTTCTGTTCTGCACTCCAAGTAAAAGTTCATTGTCTCACTTTTAAGAGAGGTCAAAGAAAAAGAAAATTTTCTATCTATTTCTGTTTGCTTCACTAAAGGGTTTCTGCAAATCCATTTTCAATTGCAGAACAGTCTGCAATATGACTATTCAGCCTTTCTGTGCTCTTAAATACCCATCTTATTTGAAGAAACCATAATAGATGGAAGTCTAAATCTGATTAAAATAATTATAAAAATTGGTGGTAAAGGTTTACATTCAGCAGCTCTTGTTACGGAGCATGCTTCTGGACATACTCAGAGAACTAAAATTA
>JANHFT010001434.1:76967-91861 GCA_032467955.1 Pseudoxenodon macrops
TTCGGTGTATAAGACGCACCCAAGTTTTCACCCTCTTTTGGGGGGTAAAAAGGTGCATCTTATACTCAGAAAAATACAGTACTTGGAATGATACAGAGCAATATACCCAGATGAAGTTGCCTGCGTGAATGCCATTACTTCGAATCTAGAAAGAGAGGTGAAAGATTGGGTGGTGTTCCTCCATGATGTGGGATGCCAAGATGGAGAATGTAGATGCCCCCCTGGATGAGCCTCAAGCCAGATTTGCAAACCCTGCATGAGCCCGCCAAGCAGAATCCGGGATCTGCATCATAAGACAGGAGAGTCAGCCAGTAACTGAATACATTGGGCATTCTGCAGCCTAGCTAGAAAGTTGAGAGGGTGGCTGGAATGCTTATTAGTCTACCACTTTTGAGATGTACTAAACAAGGAGCAATACCAAAACTCTCTGCCCCCAAGAAATTCCAGACAACTTCGGGGCATGGTACCAGCTGTGACCACAGTGGAGTTAGACCTGTTGGAGTTCTGGGAGCATGCAGCACATGAGGGTCACCCCCAACAAGGCCAGGCGAGATGCCTGCCAATGCAAAATGGATCAATGGCTCCTCCTTGCCACCCTGAAAGACAGCCTGCCTGAAGCTTGCTTCTGGTGTGGAAAAGAGGGCCATGGGGTGACCAATTGCCCAGCCCTGCAACCCATGTCAGTGCCAAGGGGTCCAAGCCAGCCGAAGGTCAAGAAGGTGCTGAGGAAGGGAAAGGAGAAGATGTTGGCAGTACAGTAGGTCATGGAGGTCTCTTCTCCCTCCAGTGAGGGGGAGTGAACTTTGACCACCAGCAAGCCAAACCTGAAAGAGCAACAGTGAAGGGGAGGACTATCCAATGGTAAGTGGAACCGTCACTCTTTGACTGCCTGGGTGAAAATGCTAGTGTGCCACTCAGGGCACTCATGGCCCTGGTAGACTCAGGTTGCACCTTCTGCTTGGTTAGCCTGCAAACTGTAGAAAGGATAAGAATGAGATTTTAAAATTTGAGGCAATCTATGAAGTTTGGACAAATTGATGGCTTGCTTACTGGGGGGCTGAGCCAGTAATCCTGAAAGAAGGGATCCACAAGAAAACTATTTGGTTTATAGTACCCCACACAATGGCAAAGACTATGATTGTGGGATTGGGGTGGCTGAAGAAGTGGAATCCAGCAGTTCACTGGAAGGACAACAATTGCCACTGGAGGAGTAAAGCAGGTGGATTGCAAGGTGTAGGGGTGCATGTAAAAGTGGCAAACACTGTTGGTGGGGAGGGGAACAATAGAGCCCATCAATGTACTAACTGAGAGTGGCCAAGTAGGACCGGTCATCCCAAAGGAATATCAGGACCTAGCTGAAGCATTTAATGAGCGGGAATCAGACGTACTCCCTCCCCTTCTCCCCACTGACTGTGCCATTGAAACACTGCGTGGGGTGAAATTACCCAAACCAAGGATGTACTCAATAACCCCCAAAGGAGATGGAAGAGCTCAGAGGCTTTGTGGATAAAAATCTAGCTAGGGGATTCATCCAACTGGCAAAATCTAGAATGGCAGCTCTAGTACTCTTCAAAGAAAAGAAAGATAGATCTTTGAGATTATACACAGATTTTTGGGGAATCAATGGGGTCTGTGTGGAAAACATGTACCCCCTCTACCTTATGAAGGACATGCTGGTATGCCTAGCTAAGGGAACAGTGTTCACCAAGCTGGATTTGAGAGAAATGTATTACCAAGTGAGAATTAAAGAAGGCAATGAGTGGTAAACTGTTTTCAATTGTTCTGGATGATGCCTTTTGGGCTGCAGGGACCACCCACAGTGTTCATGCAACTAATAAACAAAGTACTGCATGAGCACCTGTATAAGGGGATACTGGTGTACCTGAATGACACCCTCATTTATTCTGAGATGATGGAAGATCAAGTAAAATTAGTGCGGGAAGTGCTAAGGAAATTATTTTTGCACTTTGCTAAATTATCCAAAGTTATAATTATCTAAATTATCTCAAATAGCTTTTTGCAGGGGAGGCAACCTGAATCCGGAAGAACCATTTGTAATATAAGCTGATGCTAGTGATGTGGTGGTGGTGGGGCATTCTGCTCCAAAGAAAAGCAAAGGGGATGCTTCAACCCTGCGCCTACACTTCCCGGAAATTGACCAACACCAAAAGACACTGGGCAGTGTGGGAAAAGGAGGCATATGCTGTTCGATGGGTGCTGCTAGCTTGGAGACAAATCCTAGAAGGCAGCAAGATCCCATTCGAAGTGTGGACTGACCACAAGAACTTAGAAATCTTTAAAACCCCAAGGAAACTGTCCCCCCAAGCAAGTGCAATGGTCTCAGTACTTTAATCAGTTCAAGTTAACCCTTTGCCAGGGGAAAGAATTTCCTTGCTGATGGACTCTCTCTCTTGGAAGCCCCAATACAAAAGCACCAATAGTTCACTCCATTATCAGCTCCCAGCAACTGGCAGTGCAGGTATCAGCATTGCAGAAGCCGCCAGCCACTCCTCAACCAGTCGACAGTGTGCTGACCCAATGGCTAAAGGAATCCCTGAAAGAGCACAAAACCAATCTGATGATGAGGGAGGACCTGGAATGGAAGGGAGACAAACTGTATGTTCCAGAGCTAGATCAGAGGATCCAGATCCTACAAAGAAGCCATAACGTAAAGCCTGATGGTCACTTCTGGTATTTAAAGACTCTTCACTTGGCAAAAAGGCAATTCTAATGGCCCAAGATGAAGACAAACATAGAAAACTATGTAATCAGTTGCCTGAAATGCGTGTCCATGAAGCAATTTCCAGGGAAGACTCCTAGGTTGCTACAGCCAGTGGCCAATCCCAGCAAGCCATGGGAGGAAATTACCATGGATTTCATAATGGAATTGCCTGAGAGTAATGAGAGCTTCCCTCAGCCTGACGTCTCGCCAAAATGTTCATGCAGCACATCTGCTGCCTGCATGGCGTCCCAAGGTGCATCATTTCAGAATGGGGGTTGCAGTTTACAGAAAGGTTTGGTGGGAGATCATAAACCAAATAGGGTCAGCCCAGGGACTTAGCTTGGGGTTCCATCCAAGCACCAATGGGGTATTAGAATTAACTAATGCAATAGTGGATATATTGCTATGTAAACTGTCAGCAAACCAACTGGGTGGAGCTCCTACCTTTTGCAGAAGTGGCTTATAATAACTTGGTGCATAGCAGCATTGGGGTTACCCCCTTTAGTGTGACCACATTGAGTTTATGCCAATGCCACAATTTCCGAGGGACTCCCCCCCTCCCTCAGTAACATTAGCTGAATGGATGGATACTCTGAAAGCTGCCTGGGGAAATGTGCAGAAAGCCCTGATTAAAACCAGGGAGTCACAAAAGAAACAGGCAGATTGGAAAAGAGCCCTTCAGAATAAGTTCAGAGATGGGGAGAAACTATACCTGTCTACTAAATACCTGAGGCTGAACCAACTTTGTAAGAAACTGGGTCCCAAGTACATAGGTCTGTTCCCAATTGTTCGAATTATAAACCTCCTTACAGTCAAATTAAGGTACTCAGACGAATCCACCCGGTGTTCCACTGTAGCTTATTGAAACCTTTCTGAATCTCTAAGTCAGACATCTGAAACTCAAGACCTGTGGGTCAGATCAGACTATGATGTGATTAGATGTGGCCTGCAGAGCAACCCTGGAAACAGCAAGGGGCTGGGGCCCTGCCACTTCAGCCCTGACCCAGCCCAGCTCAGTCGGGCGCTCCCCTGCTCCCCAATGCACGGCAGCAGTTGCAGCTTGTTGACTTTACGTGCTTGGCCTCACCCGACCCCACCTCACCCCAACCTGTCTACCTCACCTTTCAAATTTATTAACTACAAAAGGAAACAGTGAAACAAAATCTTCAATGAAGATTTATTTGTTTACCATCAAACGTAAATTTGAATATACATCTCCCGGGTTATGAGAATGTTGCCATTCTCAACTTGATTACTCTGCTGACAAGGAATTCTGGGCATTGTAGTTTCAGCATCTCTGGGTGGAAAGCTCAATCTTATCCTGTCAAGGTAACAATATAAAAACAATTATCATGAATTCATTGGTTGATTAATGAACCCAGGAGCAGCTGGATTTAAAGAAGTAGAGAGGAGGGAGTAGACTCATTTTTACTCACAATATTTAATGAATTTGCACAGTGGCTCGGTAAACTGCTGCAGCTTCTTTCTATTCATTTTGAGCTTTCTGGCTTTCACTGTGCCCAGTTGTTACAAGCCAAGCTGTATCCATGGCAACAATAGAGCAAATGTTGCAGTCCGGCCCTGATGTAACGAGCACAAAGGGAGCTGTAGATGGGACCAGGAAGTTCCAGCGCATTTTATTTATGCCTGTGAGAAGGCAAAACCTGGCTTTGGAGCTCTGAATTGGCTCATTGTCTGATTGGGAAGAAATGAAGATTTTTGCAGTAACCGTCTCTTGGAGTGGGGTGGGAATGGACATTTTACAGTATCCTTCTCCTGCCATGCCCACCAAGCCACGCCTGCAAAGCCAAGCCCACAGAACTGGTAATAAACAATTTTTAATCCCATCACTGCACCCTCAGTCCCCTAAACAACAGCTCGTATGTAACAAAGAAAGTCCATAGTGTAGGAGCACACTCACAAGGCAAGGTCCAAGGTCCCAAGCCCAGTCCACCCAGCTAAGCAACTCCACAAGGTAAACTGTAGTCCATAAGGCAAAGTCAAGGCACAAGTCCTCAAGGCAAAGACAAGGTACAAGGCAAAAAGCAGTTCTTAAGGCAAGGCTGCTGACAGGCAGTGGTGCTGATAGGCAGCAGATCCCCTCTGATTAGGAACAGGTGTCTCTCCCACTTGATCAAAGGACACTTCTCTAAACTTAAGAGAAATTGGTAGACTTGGCTACTGAACATATTCATTCATTCACTCACTCACTCACTCACTCACTCACTCAGTTTCATATTTCTATAACCTTCCATCTCACAATCAAGTGATCACTACCAGGTAGCACTAATCAAAAGCCCCTATCACAATACTTCTCTTATTGATAGTTAACATTCTTCCCAAACCTCTCTGTAGCAGACCACGATGAGAACCGTGGTGGTGCAGTGATTAGAATGCAGTATTGCAGGCTAACCTTGCTGACTGCCAGCAGTTCAAGCCTGGCAGGCTCAAGGTTGACACAGCCTTCCATTCTTCTGAAGTCAGTAAAATGAGGAACCAGATTGTTGGGGGCAATATGCTGACCGCTTAGAGAGGGCTGTGAAGCACTGTGAAGCACTATATGTCTAAGCGCTATTGCTATTGTCAAAATGATGAGACACGCACATTGATATGCACATAACTTCATCACATAAATCCATATTATATGCTTGCTTTCTGGATGTAAGTACTGACATCTGAATGATGACATCACCATGCTATCATGTATATTTTACTTGCCCTCTTCTCAACTCACAAAAACAAAAACAAAAAAACTATATGTATGCCTCTACATCAAATGTGAGAGCTGTAAGGCAAAGATTTATTCTGGCCCCTTAACTCTTTAGTTGAACAGCTTAATGGCCATCCACATAAGAATATGAACAAACATCTAGCAATTTTACTATATGCACATGATATAACAGTACTTGACTTAATTTAGTATAAATTCTCTAAGGTTTTATTGTTGTTAAGATGCAATTACAACACTTCACTAAAACATATTTGTAATGTTCTAAATGTAATTGTATTTTGGGAAGACATTATTTCTCATGTTAATCTGACTTTGGAACAATGTGTAATGCTTTCAAATTCCTATTGTATATATTAAATATATATTTTATACATGTGTTCTATGTTTTATCAGAAAGAAACTTGATATTTAAACATTACAAAAATTAATTTATTGCTTCAATTACTCAAAGGATTGAAGACCTGGTATTAATTCTGATTAATGAACAAGTTCCTAACAGATGTAGATTTTTTTATTGACTATAAAGAAATAGGATTATCCTTTATTAAAACTTGTATAAATTTTTATATGTAGATTAATATATTTGAGAAGCTCATATATGTTGTTTTGCTTTTTCTTCCTTTTGTTTTTTTTCCTGTTAACTTTTCCCTTTTCCCTTCTCTTTAAATAAGAAAAGCAAAAAAAAAAATCTTAAGGCCATAATGCCCACTAAATCTAAATAGGACTTTTCTATGCATAAATTGTACATTTACACATGCATGAAATGGCAAGTGCACAAAAATATAACATATGGACACATTTTATCCATTGTATCTGAAACTCATTAATGGAGGACTACTAAACTGAAGGTTTACAGAATGTGATGTTAAACTTGAAATGCAAGGTATGAACATATGGAGCCTTTAAACCACTCAAAGACAGACTCAATGAGAATCTATGTTGCATGATAAAAAGGCCTGATAGATTTATGCTCCCTTGTATGCTTGGAAAACAGATGCAATAACCTAGAAAGCCATCTGCAGATTTCTCAGAAAATAAGTCTAGCCTGAAATAGAGTATGAAGTCTGCCACCCTGGTTGTGAATCATTCCTACAATCATCATTTTAAATTGCAATGAATTGTAGCAAAAGAGGATCTAATGATTGAACATTATACTTCTAGGGGCCAGGAAAACAAAATGGAAGGTAATGCAAATTGCTCAGATTAGCCACGATCTGCAATAGATAAACTATTAAGGTGGGTAAAATGAGAATCCAGATTGTTGGGGTCAATATGCTGGCTCTGTAAACCATTTAGAGAGTGCTATAAAGCACTATGATGTGGTATAAAAGTCTATTGCTATCACTATTGCTACACTGGTAATAAGGTGTCATTGCACTGAATTTGGTGAGATTTATTTTTGAGCAAGCATACTGCATTGAGGGCAAAATACCGAACTTGTAAGGACAGCTTGACCTTGAACAAGATTACTGAGAAATAATTTTATTTCAATAGATCTAGTTCATTCAGGAGAAGTTTCCTTCATTCTAACTTCCTGGACAAATGTACTATTAACTGTAATACCATTCTTAACAACTCAATATATGTCACACAATCCTTAAAAGTCTTCATTGTAAATCAACAATTGGACCAACAGTATTAAATAAGTTTTCCTTGAGTTTTTTTCTGTGAAACTAGGGTTAGAGCAACAGGCATCAATTTTCATATCACTGTGCTAATCATTCATTGAACACACACGCTTCCATTCCAGGGTGCAGGAATGAAATTATAGTATCCCACTAAAACATTCTGATTACTCTCACCACCATTCATTCCAAAGGGTAGGAGGTCTGCCCAAAAATTTCAGTAAAGAAAAATTGTCAGAAATCATAGAGCTGGAAGTACAAAATGCATTGGGGCTGTAATTTAAAGAGCTTCTGAATTAATAGGTCCTTCTACTCATGAAGAGGGAATTTCAGATTTGTCCTATATAATTGTTCCTCCTGTTCCACAATGTCCCATAGATCTCAGGACAGCCTTTTCAGGAATTACAAGATTATTAAGATACAATAAGGCAGGAAAATGTTGTACTTATGGAGAAATTTGTTCTCCAAACTTACGCTATCACTTCTGACAGAGAAATAATTATTGGTCAGATCTATATTTTCAGAGCGACACACGCTATTAGTATTTAAAAGTTACTGCATTGGACTCCTCATATCCTGGACATGAACAGTTTCAACTTCTACCTGCAAGATGACGCTGTAGGACAGGGGTGCCAAACTCGATTTCTGTGAGGGCCAGATCAGCATTGTGGTTGTCCTCCAGGGCTGGAAGGCAGGAGGGGTGTGGCTGGGGTGGTCACAGCTGACTGGGTGTAGCCAGCTTGATGTCACTCACATGGGTGGCCTCTTAGGGGGCTGTGTGGGGTTGGGGAGGGAATCCAGGGATCTCCGGTGGGTGGGGTGGGGGACGGGAGGGTCATCTGGTGGGATGAGGTGAGACAAGGCAGGGGACAGGGCAGCTACAGCAGATGTGCCTTCAGCTGCTTTCAGCGACACTTGGTTTCCTACCCCACCTCGCCAGGTGATCTGAACTGGTTTGGTTGGCAGGATTGCCTTCTGCCTTCTCCGCTGCACCATGAACGGGGATTGATCCTCCTCCAAACCCCACCACTGTCAAAATAAATCCCGGGCTCTGTGCTGCAATAGACAGATGAAAAGTGCAATTTTTTTCTGAAGGAGAAGGAACAGGGAGATGAAAGAGGGAAAATGACCAAGTGAGAAGCACCCCACCAGCCAGACACTGAAGCACACTGCTGCCAGCCAGGTATAACTTTCTGAGGTTAGACTGAATATATCTATCTCTTGCTCTGTCACACACACATGCACACACACACAGAGAGAGAGAGGTTGGATTGGATTGCTCCTTTGCTCTCTCTCTGTCTCACTGCTGCTGGGGTGCTTCTCACTCAGCACCATCAGGAGTGGGATGGGGCAGGTGGCAGTTCACTGGAGGATGACATTTGAGGGAGGGGGCCAAACACACAGGTGCTACAGTGTGGCATGACTGGCTGGGCTCCCTCACTGTAACAACACAATCTGTCTTTGCCCATGGCCACTGCAGCTGGGACAGAGCAAACAGCTGCACATCTGGTAGGCTGTGTGGCTGCCCAGGCATCTGGCAGGCCCAATCTGGTGCCTCTGAGTGCTGCTCGGAGTGTCAGCCCAGCAGTCACTGGGCTTGGACCCACCTATGCTGCATGAGCTGCGGACTCTCAGCTGCCTCTTGGTGATGGGGTCTCCCTGCCTTTCCCATCCACCAGGGCCTTTGCAAGTGGGCGGGGAGGTTGATGGCAGGCTTGCTGAAGAACAAGGTTCGATGGCAGGGGCAGAGTGTGCAGGGGTCACAGTGTGGCAATGATGGCAACTGGATGGGTGGATCAGGCTCTGGCACCTGCCCTGATCCAACCCCTTCTGCCAGAGTGCCCTCCAGTTCCCCCAGCCCTGCCTGATTTCCCACAAAGCCTGTCCACAACATGAGCAACATTGAGCTGGCCACATCCAACCTGCCATGCCCACCCATGGGACTGCAACCACCCAGCCATGCCCTCTCAGCCCCCCCCCCCAGGGAAGCCACAATGCTGATGCAGCCCTCAATGAAATTGAGTTTGACACCCCTGCCATAGAATGTCAAACTACTGTCAAGCCTGAAGTGAACCTGGCTGAGGCCATCTTGGAAGCTTCAGGGTGCCACAAGGAAGAAGACGGGATAGGGAGGGAGGGAAATAGCTAGTGGGGGAGGGGAGTTGTAGTCAAAACAACTACAGCAGAATATCAGTAAATAGCCTGAGCCTGTAAAGATGAAGTGAGGAAAGCTAAGGCTCACAATGAACAAAGGCTTGTGACAAAAGTAAAATATAACAAAAAAAGCTTCTTCCAACATGTTAAAAACAAGAAAAAAGTCTAGGAAACAATTGGTCCATTGCTGGGAGAAAGTGGCAAGAAATTGACAAGAAACAGGGAGAAAGCAGAGCTACTTAACTTGTTTTTTGTGTCTGTCTTCACACAAAGGGAAAAAGCACTCCTATCTATCAAAAACAGCACCACAAAAAACAGATTAGAAACACAAGTTAAAATAGGGAAGAAAATGGTAAGTGAACACCTGTCTACCCTAGACAAGTTCAAATCACCAGGACTGGATGGTTTACACCTCAAAGTTCTGAAGGAACTGGCAGATGAGATCTTAGAACCACTGAATGATACCTTTCAAAGATCCTGAAGCACCGGGGGACTGCCAGAGGACTGAAAAAGAGCTGATATATTTCCCATCTTCAAAAAAGGGGGGAAAATAGATCCAGGAAACTACAGACCTATCAGCCTGACCTCAATACCAGGGAAGATTCTGGGAAAGATAATCAAGCAATGAATCAGCAAACACCTAGAAGCAAACAAAGTAATAACCAAAAGCCAACATGGGTTTCTAAAAAAACAGATCATGCCAGACTAATCTTATTGCATTCTTTGACAAAGTGACAAAATTAGCGGACCAAAGGAATTCTGTCAGTATAGTTTACTTGGACCTCAGTAAGGCATTTGATAAACCAGATCATAACCTACTACTAGATAAAGTAGAAAAATGTGGGTTAGACAGCATCACCACCACATGTATTCATAACCAACCGCACTCAATGTTAGTCCTCAATGGAACTGCATCTATATGGAGGGAAGTAAGCAGTGGAGTACCCTAAGGCTCTGTTTTAGGCACAGTACTCTTCAACATCTTCATCAATGACTTGGAGGGGGGGATAGATGGGGAACTCATCAAATTTGCAGATGACACCAAGCTGGCAGGAATAGCCAACACTCCAGAAAATAGACTTAAGATACAGAAGGATCTTGACAGACTTGAACATTGGGCGCGAAATGAAATTCATTGGTGAAAAAAATAATGTTCTACATTGAGGCAAGAAACACAAAATGCATAGGTACAGTATATGTGGTACTTTGCTCAACAGTAGTAACTGTAAGAGATATCTTGGAGTCCTAGTGAACAACCATTTAAATGTGAGCCAGCAATGTACAGCAGCTGCCTAAAAAGCCAACACAGTTCTAGGCTGCATAAACAGGGCCACTTCATTCCTATCTTCAAAAAGGGTGACCCCAGCCTAGTTGATAATTACAGACCAATCTCATTATGTTGCATCATCTGCAAAGTCATGGAATCAGTCATAAACCAATCCATTACCCTCTACTTAGATACAAACAACCTACTCTCTAACAAGCAATTTGGCTTCAGAAAAAAATTGTCCTGCAATCTGAAACTCTTACATTGCAAAAACTTATGGACTTCAAAACTCGACCAGGGTAAAGCAATAGACACAATTTATATAGACTTCTGTAAAGCCTTTGGTTCAGTGGTACACAACAAACTACTTCTAAAACTAAAATCTTATGGCATTTCTGGATTCCTGCATAAGCTGCATTCCTATCAAAGAGGTAACAAATAGGGAAAGCCTTATCAAACCCTGTACCTGTTAACAGCAGTGTCCCCCAAGGTAGTGTTTTAGGACCCACAATCTTTATACTTTACATAAATGACCTTTGCGATCATATTATAAGCAACTGTGTTCTCTTTGCTGATGATGTAAAACTATTTAAATCCACTGGCAATGCTGCTACTTTACAGAAAGACCTTGACTATGTGTCAGAATAGTCAAACAATTGGCAACTCCCAATCTCAACCAACAAATGCTCTGTCTTTCACATTGGAAAAAAATCAACACAAAATACAAACTGGGCAGATACGAACTAGTAGACGGCCCTCATTCTGTCAGGTGGTTAGACTAGAAGACCTCCAAGGTCCCTTCCAACTCTGTTATTCTATTCTATTATATATACATAATTCAACTGGGATTTAAATCTGTGACACCCTAGTCCAGGCAGCCCTGATCACTATACAAAATTGTCTGTGTCTTCAATAGTAAAGGGAAGAGTCAGTGTTCTATCATGCATGTCAGCATGGGACAAATTACCACAGCTGATTTGCCATGGCTATCTCACGTTGGCCATCTCCAACTTGCCTCTGGCCAACTCACAGCAGGACAATTCAATGCAGGATAACTCAAGAAAGGGACAAGTAGAATTGCAGCTCACTCCAGCTCTGAGGACTTCTAACTTGAGAAGGTTCAACCCTAAGGCAGGACAAGGCCTAATGCAATTCACTTCTCTCTCACTTAAGTTACCCTGCATTGAATTTCCCATAGCGAGTTGTCCCATGGTGAATCGGCTGGGGTGAGTTGTCCCCATGGTGAGTTGGCCAAGGCAAGTTGGTGAGATGAAATCAGCTGCAGCGACTTGTGCTAGAGTTGTATGTGGAATGTCTGCTCTCTCTTTTTTTCTTTCTTTATAAATGTTACTAATGATCTAGAGTAAAAGTGGAAACTTTTGAACAAGTAAAACACATTGAATCCATTAGCACATCAAATTGTTCTAAGATGATGGAATAGCAACTTCCTTCAAAGGAAGCCAAAGATTAAAAATCAACAATCAAAAAATAGTGGTGTATCCAGTGGCATGTCAATGATTAACTTAGAAGCCAAAACTAAACTTAATTAATTAAGTAAATTATCTGCTGAAAGCGATTTGCTGAAATCTAGGGCTTAGCTAATTTCCCAAAGTAGCACTTGCATAATACTTGAAAATAAACCTTGAGTTTTTACATTACATCCAGCTCTTTTGAACATTTTATATGCAATGTACACCCTATTCATTCTTCCAAGCAGCTGGCTAACACATGAGGGTTTACTACATATTTTATGTCTGCCATTTTTCCATTAATAAATGTATTGTGGGTGAAGATTTTAAAAAATGCCAGTTAGAAGAGATTTAAACAGCTCCAAATGTTCTAAATTGACGCTGAGTCAGTTAATGAGGAATAATGAAGGGCAATGGGGAATAGTTTGTCCTTGTGTATTAACTCTGCTATGTAAAACACTGTGAAAGGAGAGAGCCTTGATAATATTTAACAAAATAAATGCTGTTTGATAAGCTGCATGCACGCCAAGGAAATATTTGAGAACATTCCAAGGAGAAAATATTAAGCTTTAGTTAGAGAGAGAGAATGGTGTGTATGTGTGTGTGTGTTAAGCCTTTCTTTAGTATTTGCAAGACTTTTTTCATATTGTTTGCACATACATAAAATATGGTTCTGATCCAGTTAGATTTTTACACACATCATTGAGAATTAGGATCTGTTCCACCATTAGAGATCTCTGCTTGTGGGATAGCTGCCCCTTGGTATAGGAGAAACAGTGATCCCAAAAAAATGCATGTGAGTGTAGGGGCAGGAGGCTACAGCTTTTCTATCATCCAGACTTCAGCTTGTCCATCTATCCATCAAAAGCCTGGAGCTCTTTACCCACAACCATCCTGTCTTCTCTTTCTAAACACGTTCATTTCTGGTCTGAATTTACATCAGTTACTTTAAGATAATTATAGTCGGGTATGATTTATATTGCATTAAGATTAAGTTGACTTCCAGTTGCTTTCCAAAGGCAATTCAAGGTGCTGGTTATCACCTTTAAAGTCTTAAATGGCAAGGGGCCAGGTTATTTCGAAGGATGCCTCTTCAGTTACTGGGCACTGCTCTTAATAATCGCTTTGGCTTGATGTGCAGGAGAGACAAGATACTGCCTCCCACAGAAGCTTCTGTCCGCATATTGCCTGACTGGCCCTTTTAGCATTATATGAACTCCATTTTATACACAGGCCTAGAACTCTTTGACTAGATCTGTATTTAAATGTTTGAAAAAGAGCCAGGCTTAAATATGTTTGAAAGAGAGCCAGACTTGTCTTTAAAGGGAAGAGGGGGAAAGGTCTGGTGCTCTTGTCAATTTAACCCAACCCCCCCAAAAAAGGGTTTTGCCAGCTTTTGTAGCTGCTTCTGTTCTAAATGCATTATGGTTTTTTTCCACTGCTTTTTGTCAACAAGGAGCTCGTGTGGCCATACTTTCTACTGTCTTTATTACTTCAAAGGCAGCATTTTGTCTATTCCCTTGGCTAATTCCATGGACTGCCATTTGTTGTCATGATTTTGCAGTGCATTGGAATATATTGGAATTGGGGTGAAATTGTCAAGTTCTGCCTGCTGAGAAGCAGGAAGTGATGTGGGAGGAAGAACATTTCCTCACACTCGTCCACTGTGTTGGTGACTTCTCACTCAGTCTATTTCTGGATGTTCATTTAGTGCCCTTTTGTAGCACCTAGCCCCCAAAATAGCCCATCTGAGAAGGAAGTTGGGTGAAGGAGAAGTGCTGGGTGAAGTGGGAAGGAGCATTCTCAAAACATCAAGAAGAAGCTTGGCCTTTTCTGTTTCTGTCTGCACTTCTCCTTTGCCCCACTCTCCTGTCAGCCAGGCTATTATTAGATATTAGTATAAATAGGAACTCAGCAGCATGGACCACCTTCATGTCAGTAACCTGTCACTCAGGCAACTTGAAAGGTGACTAAAACATCCATCTGCAATCACCTACACCCAGCCCATCATGCATTAAGCGGAATGTTTGGGGGTGGATTTTCCCACTGGTTGTTGAGATTGTGGCAGGGGCAACGCAACCAAGGAAAGCCATCAAACACAGTCCTTACCATGTCCCATACCAAAATCGAGGCAGAATGGTTTTAAGCCATCAAGAGAGCACAATTCGTACTGCTGTACTTGTCTGCCACCTCAACAGAATGCATGGGGATGTGACCATAAGAAAAAACCAAAGAGCTGGTCCGTTTTTCTAGAAATTTATTGTTGTTACTTAGCGCCATAGGAGATAATTTAAAATGATTCTGACATTAACACGGGTCAAAAAACATTTACCTATTTGAAAATACATTTTGAAGGATGGGATTGGGGTTTAAAGGAAAAATGGTTATATCTTTTCTGGGACTTAAAAATAATAATAAATGAAGACAATTATACTGATAAAAAGAAGCAATTTTGCTACTACGTTTCAGCAGAGCAATCTGGGGGACTTCTGGGGGAGGCACTGAATACACTCAGTAACAGGCCTAGACACATACTGCCCCGTCCTGCTTCCTACTAGCATTGACTAGCTAATCAGAACTAGCTCCCTAAGGGTTCACTCAGGAATCTTTCCAAGCCAATTTGGAGAAACTGAGAATTAAATGTACGATCTATTACCCACTGAACTTTTACTCTTTCCCTCAATCTTTCATTGGTGCAGGAAAAAAATAGGAATTATTTTAACTATTGGAACAGCATCAAGTACATTGAAGCTGAATTGCGCAACCTTTCTTTCATTCTGGAAATATTGCTGAAATAGGATACAGCAAATGAAATTCTTGCTATATGTATATTTCTATATTATATAGCAATAGACTTATATACTGCTTCACAGCACTCTCTAAGTGGTTTACAGAGTCAGCATATCCCCCCCCCAACAATCAGGGT
>JANHFT010001434.1:91961-104984 GCA_032467955.1 Pseudoxenodon macrops
TCCCCTAACCATCCTGGTTGCTCTCCTCTGGACTCTTTCCAGAGTCTCAACATCTTTTTTGTAGTGTGGTGACCAAAGGTTGACTTCTGAAGTCGGTAAAATGAGGACCCATGTTGTTGGGTGCAATATGCTACAGCTTAGAATTACAGTTTCATTGTATACATGTTGTTGTGCATTGACAATAAATCTTTGGTTTTGATATTTTTTTTAGTGCGCTGTGAAGCGATATATAAGTCTAAGTGCTATTGCTATTTGGGTGAATGTTTTGTGCACACACTGATCCATCTCAACACTTTCAAATCTTTTTCCCCACACCTTGTTGAGCAAACCTAGCGAGTGATACACCAAGAATTCCAATGTGTACGTTTTAACTATGAGTCAGGCTATAACATGCAGTTGTAAAAAAAAAACCACCAGAAACTAGAATACTCCAAGTTGAATAATGGGCATAGCACACATAATCACAGATCCCATTGAGCATTTTCCAAGCATTGATTCTTAAACTCTTTTAGTTCTGTTTTGCTTTTTTTTTTTAATGTAGAAACTTCAACTTCTCTATGGTAAAGCTGAATAAAAGGGGTGAGATTTAGATGTATGTTTTCGCTACTCTTTGAAATCAGTGCCACGGAAGGCAGAAATGTACTCGGGAGTAAAATGATCGTTTGCGAAACTTGAAGGAAGAAGCACATCAAAGGATAACTTTAAGATTTTCTTAAATTGGGTTTAGACCAATCTGCATGCTTGGCTACAATTCAGGGACATGTGTTCAGTTATATTTTAAATAACATATTTTAAAAAGCGATGTAGAGCTGTATTTGCTCAGTCTGCTATCCACACACTGAAATTAATTTTCAGAGCTCATCGTTTCTCTTCTGCATGTTCGTTCTACTCTCTTTCATCCAAATAATGATTGGACTTAACTTTAGGAGATCTTCAAAAGAAAGGTCGGTCTTGACAGTACTTTAAAACTTTAAAACTTTAACCTTAGACTGTCTACTGTAGACCTCACCCCATTCCTAAGAAGTCTTTAAGGGGCGTGCATAAGCGCACCAGCGTGCCTACCATCCCATCCGAATCTATCTCATGTATTCATAATCTTGTTTATACTTGTATCTGTTTTCTAATATATGCTTGACGAAAATAAATAAATATAAATAAATAAATAAATCATGTCTTCATAACAAGCCACTAGATTCTTTGAGACACAAAGCAACAGCTGTCTTTCCTGAACAATAAGGTCGTTCTAAGCACCAGTGTAAGTTCTATATTTCAGATACTTATTGGATCTTGACATCTGGCCTACATTTGAGGACACGTAAACCAGGAAGATCCCTCAGAAAATATGGTTATCCCTCTGACAGACTTTCAGATCTGCTATTCAGACTTCAGTGAAAAATGCAGCACTTGTGCTGAGCTTGTACAGACCCTATTATTAAATTGGTGTACTGTTCTGCTCATTCAATAATTCGCATCATGCAGCCTCCCTTAGAAAGCAAATAGATGAAGATTTGTGCTTCACTTGGATCCATTATGACCATGATGGCTGAGGAATTCTGGGAATAGAAATCCACATATCATATAGTTACCAAGATTGGGAAACACTGTGTCATGGCAATGTTTGGGGAAATATGAGTTCATTGTAAGGTTGATCTTGGTATGGTGTATACATGCACATGTCCATTCAGATCAAATTTTGCACTGACAGGAAAATGTTATGACAGACATTCATAACCTAAAATGAACCTTCCTAATATACTCTCTTTCAACTAATTCTGTGGTTTTGCTAAGAGTTAAAGAAAGGACCAGTGGAGTGACCTGTTTGCTCTTTGAGGTCATTTTTCCCCTTTGACTACAAAAGATAAAAAGACAGCTAGACAGACTACTTACAAAGTGTTCTGGCAAAAAAAACAAATTAGGGCAGTTGAGACTGCAGCTCAGACTTAGTAAGGTATCAAGAACAGAGATAAGAGGAGGGCTGAAATAGACTTTGTTTTTAAGACAACTTGATACAGATTCCAAATTCTCACTTCCTTTAAAAATAACTAGCCCAGGGTTTCTCAACCTTGAGAGCTTGCTTATTTATTTAAATTTTACTTATCTATTAAAATCACAAACATTAAAACCTAGCACCAAGTAAACTTTCACATGTAGTCCATCACTAAGTCCTCTCATCAATCTCACCCTGTCTGAGTGCTTGGAAAAAAAGCCAGACCCTCAGTGCTGTTTGGAAAAGTTAGTAGGGTTGAGGCCTACCAGACCTCAGTGGGAAGAATACGCAATAGAAAAGACGTGATTCCTAGATTCCATAAGATGGCAATATGAAGGGAAGGGACTAGTAGTGTGCACTCATCACTGTGCACATTGCTGCATTCTGGACCTCTTGCAGCTTTTGGGTGGCCTTCAAGGGCAGCGACAAGGAAATGGTATTGAAATAGTCCAAATGGGAAGTGACCAAGGCAGGAGTTACCATGAACAAAGCCTTCTGGTCCAGAAAGGAGTGCAACTGGTGCACTCAATAAACCTGTCAATGCCCCTGCCCCTCCCCCTCAAGCCACAGCTGCCCCTTACTACTCATGTGGGAGCATGAGTCTAGAAGGATCACTAAACTGCACATCAACTCAATCTAGGGCACTCTGCCACTCTGTTCAAAATCAGAGGCGACGTTTCATCTAGACCTGCAGGCCAAAGCATTTTATCTTGCCATGGTTGAGTTGAAGCCAGGTCCTTCTCATCCATACCCTTATAGCACTGCCACAGCATCAGCCTATCTGCTTAGGATTGGAGATATATAACTGGGTAACATCCTCCTACTGATGATATCACACCCTACACTAACAGGTGACCTCCGCCAGTGGTTTCACGTAGATGTTAAAAAGTAGAGGTTAAAGGTTCAAGCAGTGAGGTACCCTGCATTACATGCCTATGTCTCAGCCCTTCTTCCTCCACCAACACTGACTGGAACCAGTTGTGAAGGAAGGAGGAGAACCACTGTGACACAGGCAGATTGAAGACCCCCCAGATCCCTAAACCTGGAGAATTCTACTGGAAACCCAGATACAGGGTCCAGATGTAGGCTGGGTTGCTGCGACACTGGTGAGAGGAAGGAAGCAGCAATCCCCACTGGCTCCTGACCTCACAGAAAGTTTCACATCTGGCGATGTTTGGAGCAAGACCCCTAGTAGACTTACAAATGACAAGAGACATACCCCTGCCTTTGCCCTGGTTTGTCATGATTGATGCCACACTCTAAAATCAGGAGGCACATTTCAGAGAGGTGACACCTCACCAGCTAACACTCCTTAACTACTGGTATCTAGAATATGCCCATCATGCCACATTGGGTAGGATGGTAGAGACAGGTTTTGCATTCATGACCCAAACCTTCAAGCTGTCCAAATATAGGTTTCAGTGTAGGTTTTTCAGATAAAGATGAAATATACTGTAGCTATCTATCAATCTATCCTCCAATTATCCATGTAACTTTGCAGGATAGAAGTTTAAAGACAGAATGTATTTACTTTGGGGCAATGGAATGAAAAGAGATGGCACTTATAACACTTCAGCAAGGCCCATATTGTTCTTCCAAGTTTCCAGTAACATTCAGAACCTAAATATTTGCATGTTACTGTGTGCTGATTCAGGATGTGTGGCTGATATGAATAATGTGAATTAAAGACTTTTACTTCCTATTGTTTAAAGATGTGGCCAAAACTACTTGACATCTGGTCTCTTTTATAGGCATCTGGTGTTTTGTCTAGACAGATAGTGAAATTATGATTTCTTTAGTTATAGATAGAATTTCATAATAGGCTACCTTAACAATTGCATTTGTTTGCAACATATTTATTTACTTGTTATTTTAGTGATGGTAGCTACTTAAATAATGCAAAAAATGTGGCAGAAGAAATGTATATTTTTGCAAGTAGAAACAAAATTAACCCACTGTTTCATAAGGATTATGCACTCCTATGACCTGTGTTTAAATGCAATCAATATTCTTTGAATATATAAGTAACATATTCAATTTGACGTAATGATGGCATTGAACAAAGATGCTCTATGACTATTGTTGCAGCCATTGCAGCATCCCCATCGTCTCATGATTGCAATTTGGGCACTTGGCAACTGGCACCTTCACTATCAGCTTACAACAAGTAAAGTCAGTCTGGGAAGCCATGTAGACTTTGCCTAATGTCCTAAGTTGACATGGTGGTATGACATTGTATTTTACGACTGTGTCACTTAGCTATAGCAATAGTACTTAGACTTACATACTGCTTCATAGTGCTTTACAGCCCTCTCTAAGTGGTTTACAGAGTCAGCATATTGCCCCCAACAATCTGGGTCCTCCTTTTACCCACCTCAAAAGGATGAAAGGATGAGTTAACTTTGAGCTGATGAGGATCGAACAGTCAGCAGTCAGCAGAATTAGCCTGCAATACTGCATTCTAACCACTGTGCCACCATGTCTCTTAGCAATGCACTTGCTGGTTCCAATAGCCATCATTAAGTAAGGACTATTTGTACTGTACTTTCTTAATCTCATTTATTGGGCTGAGGCACAGATTTATGTACCGTATAACCATGTCACATATTTTTTTTAAATATAGTCCTCTTTTTAAAGAGTTATTGGATGATATCCTCAATTTGAAAAGCTGCTAAAAGTTAAAGATTCAGTCTTTCTTACATGGCCAATCTTTCAAGCTGTGGAAATAGTTTAAATTGCTGCATTTTTAATTGGCATTTGAAGGTTTGACCTCCATCTGTGTCCTCTGTTGTTGTTGTTTTCTTTTTGAGCAATAATTATTTCCTCTTTTTAGTGAAGAATAAGCAACTATTTCCGTTGCAAAAGGCTCAGTTGCAAAGAAACTGGCTTGTGGGAGTTTTGAAGCATCAAGAACCCTTCAACATAAATTCGGTAACATGGTGAACAGCCTCCTACATAAGTAAGCTTTGCCCTTGGTAAAAATAGTAATGTCAAATGACCTTCCCAACAAACATTACATTATAGTAAGTTGCTACCAACTTCTGAGTAATATCACGTTCTTAAATAGAACGATCTTTTGTGGCAATATTTCTCTAGGCAACAGGAAGTACAGGAAATACTATCACAGGGCCACATTCCATCTCCTTCACTACATGTTGCCCAAAAGACATGAGCTAGCAAGAAAGCCTTAACGACAGTCTACCGTTAGCATGGGTGGAGTCAAAATTAAGCCAGTATTTCCCTGTTGTACTCTTAGAAATAATTATTATATGAATTCATTTCTAATCCTGACACAAAAAAACAAATCAAAAGATGACATCTGGCCACAGGTCCATGGAGACCATACATCAAAGCCAACTGAAAATTAAAGGGAGGAAGCAACCCTCGCCTAGAATATTTTCATATCAAACAATAGTTTGATTAAGTAGCCATTTATATTACTTGATAAAAACCACAGGCTTAAGAACTACAGTGCTCTGATGCATTTATTTTTCTTAGCTGACTCCACGGTTTTCACAATAATTCTTCTAACAGTTTGGCTAGCCTTTGGCCAGAAGCCTTCTCTTGTCTGTCAAATATTCATATTCATATTCTCTCTGTGTGTCTCTCTCAGCTCTCTGCCTCTCCCTCCCTTCTCCCCCCTTCTCTCTTTCTCTCCATCCCCCACCCCACCCTCAGGAAAGCACAGTAGTTCAATCTATTCCTAAGGATTTTATTAGGTTTGCTTCTGGCAGTATATGAGATATTGCCACACCTAACAGATTAACTCACTAATTTCAAGTCTTTATAATGTATGCTAGGGCAACCCTGCTTAACATGTACTCAAAAAGTGGAAGAGTAGAGGACTCCATTGTTCTGAGGGCAGAATAAAATATTCTTTCAAGCTGGTCAGCATTTGATAGCTGCCAGATGTATTTTAACCTTTTTAAGCAGCCAGAGGCTAAATTCAAAGCTCCAGGCATTTGTATGTGTTTTTTAATGTCTTTTTAAGAAGCTGGTTGATTGTCCTTCTCTCTTGCACTCTATTAAGCCTATACTAGAGCATACTCTAGGTTTTAATCATGTCTTATCTCAACATGACAGGAAACACTGTGGCCTCACATTGCTCACCTAACTGATTATTTATTAAATTTATTATGCCACCCATCTCACTATCCAAAGTGACTTGGATCACCGGATGGGTAGATACTTCTGTAACATACATGACAATAAGACAGGAAATAAATCTTTGTTCCCTTTTCTGCAATGTCATTGCAAGCATTGCATGATTTCTCATTTTAAATGTTGTCAGAGATACATAAATAGAAAGTATACACAATCTACTTCTCTTGACCTCTTTGCTGGATGTCTGACAATATCCTGAGACTCATACCAGAAACCAAACCACTTTCCTTTTCATCTATTGTATATGTTGTTGTATCCCTTCCTGTTGTCTGCAGACAGGCCAGGGGCAGTGTACTCTTCTGCAGCTTCCTGTCATGCAACAAACTGTAGTAACCATGTCCGTATGCTAATACACACCCTACTCGCTGGATTGGATTCCTGCTGCAGAATCTGCTCAACTCCTTCTTAGGGCACCCTTCCTAAAGTTCATGGGGACCTAGAGAAATACACAGGCTAGAAGGAGGATGGGGGGAGGTACTTGAAAAGAAGTTAGGAGAGGGCCAATGAAAACTAGACAACAGGAGGACTCCCAAGGAAATGTGATCAGCTGCACAAAAGAAGGCATTTAAAGCAGCAACGAAGCCCTTTGCTGGTCCTCTAAGCCATTGAAATCATACCATCTCTTGATGGAGGGAAAGGACAACCATAATATGTTGGGAGTCCTCTTTCAGGTATAATTCACAGAGAAGCAAGCGGCTTGCCTTAATACATATCTCTCAAAATACAGGTCCCTCAAAGTCACAGCCCTCCCCTCTTTTCTGATATCATCATATCATTGTTCCACCTGTTGTGGCATCTGAAAGAATCCAAAAGGATAGGAAAAGAATTGCACTAAATGTTCTGAATTAGGTTTTTATTGGCCAATCATGTTTTGATTCAAAATGTTTCATTAGAAGTTCACATAACTAATTTAACATATCTTAGTGCTGGGATTCCTAGCATAATCTTTCCACCAATATATGATGCTTTATATGATATATGATATTTAACAAAAGTTAATATAGATGCCTAAAAACCACATGAAAAATTAGAATCCTCTCAACTGTTTTCATCATGTCTTCTGCCCATTTACTTTACTATGTTTGTGTGTTTGTGTGTGTAGTTTTTAATGGTTAGCTGCTTTGAATGTATGTGTTTGAGGTAGTCATCCAAATAAATTGAAGTAATGAATCAATAAACAATAAAAAGGACACTAAATAATTAATACAAATATCGCTCCATCTGAAAACAGCTGAAGTGCCAAATGACATATCATGCTAATATATATTTTTCATCTTAACAATCATTTTTAAAAAAACCAATCATGGCAATGGTCAGATCCAGATCAGGACCATCAGCATTGTAGAAACTTTTTCAGTCTGCCCTGTGATTTCTCTCTTCCTTCAGAGTTGGCCTTTTTTTCCAGCTATTACTGAAACAAAACAGTTTTTATCCTGTTGGATGTAACAGACATCACTTCAAGAAGGTAATATTTCAAGGCCTTCTATTGGAAAGAAGACGTCTTCTCCTACAAGCCACCATCCTACCCTTAGATACTATTTACAAAGACTTTCTTGATCTCTGTTTCAAAGGATACAAATACTTACCCAGGCCACACTCCTTAAAACAATGCAATTGCAATGTATGGGCTATTCTATTTAATATGGCATTACTGTATTCATCATTAAAAACAACCCCAGATTAAAACTTCCGGCCAAAGAGGCAGCCTTGTTTTTATATCTATGTATTGAATAGATCCCATGACTGTTAAAGACAATAAGACAATGTTGAATTGCCATCATTCTTGTATTTTTATTTCCACACCAGAAAAGGACCAAAAGATTTTACCAAGGCCTGATGTGCATTCCAACAGTGTGGACAATTTCTTTATTGTGAGAAGGGTAAGTTTTTTAAAATAAAAACCTATACATCCTATGCCTGAACAAAAACAATCTCTAAATACAGATGTATTATGTTGCTTCCACAATTATTTAAACACAGAAGTCTGGCCAAGGCATATACAAATGATTCATAAAAATATGGCTATTCTTCACATATGTGCACCACATGGACAATTACGTGTGGATTTCAAACATGAAGAGCAAACAACCATGCCGCCCCTCATGTTGTATACTTTCTATACTTGAGAATAGCTACATCAAGATTAGAAGACTACCATATCGTATATGAATGCCTGTAGCACAAATGTTTAAAAGTAGGAGTGTGTTTATTTCTTTTCTTACTATGAAAATGAACTTCCCTGACAGTGGAACTTTCCATTATCTTATTTTAAAATTGTGCGGTAAGATTCCAGATGCACACTATTTCTTCACAAACGTTAGGACACTCATTACAATGAATGCTTGCCCTAAGTATATGCTTGAATTCTTGTTAACATGCATGGGCAGTATGTGGATGTCTTGATATCAGGAACATATTTAGGGAGCCACCAGTGAATACTGGTTCCTAAATCTTCCAAAACTCTTAAGGCAGTTTTAAGTTTTTGGTCAGGTGTGAAAAATCAGGTCCACAACTGAAGGTCCAATTACCATAAATTGATTTATTGCTAATCATGCCTGTGCACAGGAAATTTCTCAACTAATGATTAACACCTGCTTGAGATTAGATAAGGGTCAGCAGAATTCAAGGGAGATTGGACATCACTTATGACTATGTAGGGATTCTAGGCTGATCCCTTCTTTTAACTCCGACCCCAAGTTCTGCCACTTCTCTACACTTGATAAGCTCCTTGCTGATCAAATTTCTTGTATGTGCTTTTTTTAAAAATGTTTTAATATGACTGTATTTAACATGTTTATTGTTTATACCTTTTTCCTGTTATTCACCCAGAATCACATCTTGTGAGAGATGGTGTCATATAAATTTGATAAATAAATAAACCTGATCAATCACCAGCATCTTTTCTAAAAGTACAGTTACTAGGGAGCCACAATGCGGAAACAATATTGCCCTGCTATCCAAAATTACAAACTTGGATTCCTACATTTAACAGAAGTAGATGCTGGATTAGCTGGATCTCTGGCCTCTTCTATAAGGATGTATATATGATTATGTATACAATCCATTTTATGACTAATCTGAAATAAATCCCACTAAATTCAGTGTGGCTTAACCTGAGGTTCTGTACATAGATATAGGAATGCAATTTTACAATCAAAGAGTATTAGATGAATCCATTATGATTAAGATTATCGGTTAGTAGTAATAATGATCATATCTAACTCCATAATCAAGATATTTACTATGCTTTGATATCATAATCTTTTATTGGGTGAGATCACCATTAAATGATATCCTCATATCTCTTTAAGGGCTTCTCATCAGATTGCCCATTGGGGAAACAGATGGCTGTTCTGTTCTGGTCTAGTATAGCTTTTCTTTATATTTGAAACTCAAACACTATTTAAGACTACAAACATCTATGGAAAAGTACAGAACTCCAAATTTCAGAGGGAATGCTAAGCAGATGTTCAATGATCTACATATGGGGGACCAGGATTCCTTGCATTTATTGTGGCTCATGGAAACCAACTATGCTAATACCAGTAGAATGACTGTGTGACAAACTGTTGGCTGTGAGCAATTTGAAGTTGGTTGAATGTGTTTTATGAGGTATGTTTACTGTATAAGCTGCTTGGAGAAAATGTTTCTATATATAATAAATAAAATGAATATAACTTTTTTCCTACTCCCAACCTTAATTTATGCCTTAAATTAAGGAAACCCAGTACAATATAAAACGTCATCTGAACCATCCTTCTATATGTTGAAAAAGGATGAGATGCAGGGACTGTGAGTTAATCAAGGAAGTCTTAAAAAAAGACATTAAAAAATCAAGATGGCAGCCACAACCCCATCCATAAAAAAGAATAGGACTTTGTTCATGCAGCCATGGCTGCCATCTTGATTTTTTTTACACACTATTCCTATTCCACTGATACTCTTGGAATTGATCCCACTTCCTCTCTGCTTTGAAGCCTTCCTTTGACACTGATATGGCTCAATTCTCAAAGCACCTCCATCTATACAAAACATGTGGAACATTTTCTCTTGTCAGCCAGATGACATGGCTGGCATTGCAAAAAGAGATAAAAAGAAATGTTGCCATCTGGAGGGAGGACAATATACCAGGAAGCATGTTGGACATGATGCCAATCCAACTTATGTTGGAATCCTCCAGAGTAGTTGAGGATGATTTAGTAGTCTACATAAAGCAGAAGTAAAGCAGAATGTTTTCAATCTAGAGACCAACATTAGCTTTTCTATCCTGAGGGATCCAAGATGCCTATGAAATTATAACAGGACTGAAGTGAGTTTGGCCAAAAAGACTTGGGAGACTTAAGGCCGATAATGCATTTGAAAATTTCAACCTTGCTCATTCTGGGAGATTCTGTGGGACACAAATGGGGACCTGATAGTTTCATGTAACCTGTGCAACTCACGTTGCTCATCCTTGATAACATAAAAGAACATTTAGAAAGTCCTGTATCAGTAAATAACTTTCATGTTTAACATTAAAATTCTATATGCATTTAAAATTCATGAGTTTTAATGTGCAGGTAAGAGGAAATGTATATATTTTAAAAAGTGTAGCATGCTTCTTTGTATTATTTTAAAGGTGAATCCAAAAGCTCACCATACAATGGATCGACAAGTTCAATGGACTTGCTTGGAATGAAGGAGTGATATGTGATATGTAGGGAGTAGGGAGGTTTGGGTCTTTTTTAGGATTGCACATTTTCTTGCAGTCCATTCACATCAGGAGTGAACTGTTAGTGAAATCTCAATGCACATTATGCATGTTCAGCAACCAGGTAGTGAGCATTCCATATCAGACTCTCCTCATCACAGACATGCTGTTTGACTCCAGATTCAGAAAGGGCTGTCTTCTCTCTCTACTCAAGATGGGTGACAGTGGCTGCACT
This sequence comes from Pseudoxenodon macrops, assembly GCA_032467955.1. NCBI lineage: Eukaryota > Metazoa > Chordata > Lepidosauria > Squamata > Pseudoxenodontidae > Pseudoxenodon > Pseudoxenodon macrops. Next base: position 103,038 of record JANHFT010001434.1, read on the forward strand.
CAGAGCAGCTGGAGCCTTTTGATATGGCAGTCAAGTACAGCAGTTCTATGTCAGTTTCACTTCTTTGCTATTATTCCCCATCAAAGCTCATCTGTCATTGCTAGGCCTCAAAAACACATTTCGTAAATGAGACCAAATAATTTGTTCAGAGGTGAACTTGAAAGTATAAACATGTAAATATTTGAGTATGAGCTTCATGATGTTTGAGAACACTACTTTCTCACACAGACATGCACACACGCCCTCATGCACACACACAGAGACGCACTGTCTTTCTACATGAATCTGGGAAACTTACATATTACCTCAGTCTTTGGTGGGCATCCATCATCATTAAAATGTGTCAGTTTATTTTGACAGAATCTGTAAAGAAGTTGGATGGGGATAAAGCTCCAACATCTCACTTATTATAGCAATTTATTGTTTGAAATTGTCTACATATATCCAGTTCACGTATTTCCAGATTTCAAACAGAATGCTGGCCATTTGTGTAGGAATTAAGTGGACTTCTAGTGTTATAGGTTTCAAAACAAAAACTTCCAGTTACATGTTCAGCTATTTGAGGTAATAATGAAAACCAACCCAGAAGAACAGCCTTCCTTCTTTGCTATATATACTTCTAATGTACTTTAATCAACAGTGGGTGTGCAATTGCTAGGAAGATGGCCTTTTCAATAATGGCTCCAGCTGAGTGGATATTAAAAAGGTGCCTTGAATTCTGAATTAGGAGGGACTGAGATAATCCTCATAGGGAAGAGAGTCTTGTAGGGTGAGGAAAGAGCCAGGTTGAGTCAGGATGAAGCCATTCTGGTTCATATATAAATACCTACCTGAATCTGAGGGAGATAGTTCTAGAGATGTTTGAGGAAAATATAAGAGAATGGGGTAGAACAATTTTTCCCTCTGCTCTTAATATCAATTTACCTCTGATTAGAGGTAAATCCACAGTTCACCTAGCTACCAATGACTTCTAACTCTTGACTTCTGATCCAATTTCTGGAGAATGAAACTATTGGATAATGCAATAATCTTTGTTAAATTTCATCCTGCCGGGCAGTCCTAAAATGTCCCACATTTGCTACAAAATACTTTATAATTTTTTTGACTTTCTATCTTTCCTTTTCCTTTTCCCTACTAACCACCCTTTATAAAATATGTATATTACTTTTAGGCAATTCTCTATCCTAGATCCAAAACCAACAGTCATGGAGTCATTAGCATGGGACTGTCATACTTTCAGTAGTAGTCAATGGCATTTCAATATAATCTTTTTGCAACTTTAGATGGCTGCTTTTGAAAATAAAATTTTCACACATTCATATACAATCAGACACCAACAAACCCATGCAGCTCATGAATGGGAGGCTGAGAGAGAGGAATGAAAACATTGGTGGTCATCAGACGAATGATTCCATTTGACATAGGATCACTTTTGCTGAATTGCCAGCCTAGAAGTAACAAATCCAGGCTTCAATGCTAATAGAATTTGGCAAAATGATTGCTACTTCGGTCCTTTTTAAACTATGCTGCAGAACTCTAGCCCTTCGGGTTACACAAATTATTTTTATTTTATTTATTTATTTTGTCAAGCACATATTAGATAACAGATATAAGTATAAACATGGTTAATAATATATAAAATGGATACAAAAAAGGGGACATTAGGACAGGGACGGTAGGCACATTGGTGTGCTTATCCTATTCTGAAGATAGCCATCAAAATATTAGCTGATAATCATGGTTTGCAATATTTGTCTCCTTTAAGGATTCTGCTATAAAACAATTTAATGGGTAACACTCATTGCAATGTCTGTATTTTAGTTCCAGCATTGACTTTTCCTTACAATATCATTTCCTGGGGCAACAGTACTGGGCATACACTACAGTACTCTTGTCCACCCTGTCCAAAGACTTGTGGTTGACCATTATAGAAACAAAATGTTCTAC
>JANHFT010001434.1:131967-145275 GCA_032467955.1 Pseudoxenodon macrops
ATTTCCACATGAGTTTCAATAGTGGATATAGTAATGCTAACTGAACATGTAGCAGATTCACAAGATTCCAAACTTCTCCTGAAGATTCTTGCTTATGGATCTGAAGGAAGCTAACATTCCTCCAGCTGAGAGGAGATGGCAGCTCAAATTGTGTGTGAAGAAAATAAATTCACACTGTACGACAGGAGGTTCAGAGGCAGCTGGAAAGTGCCAAGAGATTGCAGCTGAATTTAGCACAGATTAAGGTTCAGTCTGGGCAGGACTTCTTAAATAGCTCTGTGGGGGATCTGCCCGTTATGCTCTACTTAACCAACGTAAAGTAAAGATTGAAAAGATTTATTGTATTTATATAAACTTTGCTAAACTGCAATTTGGTCCTAACAAAGCCCATTTTATTGCAAATTCAAAAACTTCAGAACTATAATCTCATTAAAACAGGATTAGACATTTTAATAAAAGTTAACTGGAGATTCAGAAACACTACAAAGGGAGGAGATGTTTAAACTCCAACATCAAACATACATGCAATTAGAAGTGAACTAAAAAAATACTGACTTTTTAGCAGCGCTTTGAAAATTCTCAAACTAAATGGCTGCAGAGAAAGTATTCCTTTCTGAAAGAAGACAATTACTGTAACTTAATCAAGCTGATATAAAGGGTGCAGTTCCTGAAATATATTTACCCCAGGAGGGATGAATAATAAGAGTCACCACGTGCCACTCAATGTCTATGGAGATTCTCAGTCATCCAGCAGTGGGTTTATCTTTTTGGCACTACAGATTCCCGCACGTGCACAGAACCTGTGCATGTGGGTGGAGCCTCCTGCCGCTGGCACTACCAGATCACCAATTAGGAGAGATCCAGTAGGAACCCACAACTGATCTGGGTCATGGTTGTCCCAAAGGTGCTTTTTTTCAAGAGGCAGCTGAAGAAACTTCTTGGATGAGAAGCAAAATGTCTTCAAAGAAGAAAACAGAAAGTCCAGTTGCCTCTTGAAAAAAGCACCTTTGGGAAATGCGCCACTCAATTGCAATACCCATCTTCCCTTATTATTGACCATGTTGGCTAGGGATGATGGGAGCCATAGTTTAATAGTCCTTAAAGGGCTTTCAGCAGACAACCACAACAATATATAAGTTTAGCCACAGTAACTCACCAAGGATAGCTTTAGGCAGGGTAGCATTCTATTCTCACCATTGCCTATTATTTATCAAATTGATTTGCCTATTTAGCAATTTTACATGAATCACAACATTAAAATATTCCCATTTGTGGGTGAACATTCGTCTGTAAGCATTTAGGCCCAGACGTGAGCTAATAATATGTTGTTATTATTATAAATATATATATAAAACACATTGAATAGTAAATCCCAAGACCCCAATATAATGATAATGGGATTGGGTATATCCTTTAATTCAGCCTTCCCTAATGAAATACTCTCCAAGTATGACAAACTGCAATGCTCATCACCCCTTGTATGTATGACCGATCTCTTACAACAGCTGGGTAACTCAGCCTTTTCTCACCCCAGACTTCCAGCCTTGGTCTTTCACATTACTATAATTATATGTTCAAGGCCACCCACTGAGTTCATGGCTGAACTGAGTTCTGAACTCAGGTTAAAGTCCAGCATTCTGTCAAGTGGACCACACTGGCTGACAATTGGCAGGACACCAAGGAAGGAAAGCAACAGAGTATTATTTGTGCTCTGCTCAGTGTTGCTATGCTTTGACTGGCTACAACACAACTGAAAGGATGAACAGAGAAGCAACCAACCAATGGAAGATACATACGCTGCCTGAAATGTGCTACACAAACTGAGAAGAGAAGACCCAGGGGGTACATAAACCCATCAGCACATGCTAGCAGCCTTGACACACACAGTAGAGATTGATGCAAGATTATTAGAAAATAGAAGAGCTGCCGGCTGAAAGGGGTCCTTCAAAATTAGCCCATTTGAAGCCAGAGGTTTATTATAAACCCATAAATATCACTATAAGCCTATGACAAGAGTACCTCTATAGCTCCACTGAAGATATCTTTATTTATACTAAATACACAGAAGAATTTATCTGAAGCATGTGATTAAATATATGCATAGAATTAAAAGAGTTAATGGGAAGAACTTCCAAAATCAATGCATTGAGCCTCAATTTGACCTACCAACTAATAAAATAAGCCCTTTCTTCACAGATTTTCCTGCTCGTACTTTGCTTATTATCATGAAAAAGAAAAGAAAAATGCCTAAGCATAAAAGCATGCATTGCTTCATATGGCATCTAGAATTTGGTATAAGTGGTCTAGTAGTGGGTTTCTCTTTTCGGTGCTACTGGTTTGCATGCCCGCTCGCACAGTGCTTCTGCACCCGCACAGCGCTTCTGTGCATGCGCAGAGCGTCCTGACACAGGTGGCGGAACCTCCCATCACTGGCGCTATCAGATCGCCAATTAGGAGAGATCCGGTATGAACCCACAAGTAAAGTGGTCCCTTTATGTGTTTTCTCTAAAAATGGCATATCCTTTATATGTGCACGTGAGACATATGTAGCTAAGGTTATAGCTATCACATGTAGTTCCCTTCTATATCCAAAAGTATGTAGCTGTGCATATTTGAAGTTTTTTATAAGACTATTGGGTCAGGTTTTCACAAATGGCAGGCCAATACTAAACTGGTAATTAGACTTTCAAACTAGCGAGTTCATTCAATTTTTTTACTGTTCTTCTAGAGGTGAGAAAACTAGACAATTTATTAGTTCAGAGAGGATTTGACTAATTTCATGTTGATATTTATTTTATTATGTATGGCTTCCGTGAAGGCCAATAGTCTGAGTGGTGTGATCTTGGGGTTTTCTGAGTGTATGTGTTCCTACAAATCTTTCACTACCAAGCGAGATAATATCACCTTGCTTGTGAAAAGTCTGTAGGAAAATGACCAAGGTCAGAGAATACAGGAACCAACAGTTGAACTCTGAGCTGCTAGTGCAGGGCTGTCAAACTCCCGGCCTGTGCGCCGGATGCGTCAAGCGCTGGCCACGGCCACACCCAGTTTAGCAAAGGGGGGGGAAGTCCCTATACGTCACATGACATCGCTGTGACGATGTGAGTTTGACACCACTGTGCTAGTGAAATCTAAGTACTATCATGCAGATACAGATTTCCCTGTTCATCTGCTATTTACTAGGAACTAGATATTCTTTAGGATAGAGCTACATTTTGCAAAGCAATAAGGGGGAACCAAACCACATGCCTTATAATGCTAATAAAGGAAACCAAAAGACAATTGTAGAGATTCTTGGTTAGAAGTAATTCTGGCAATGTCAGAAACAAACGGCCTGAGGTGAAACTAGTCTGTTACAGTAGCAAGGAGCAAGTTTTAATCATTCCTTCCACTCAAAACTATGAGGGTCTATGCCAATGGGAGAAAAAGAAGCAAAAAAAATGGCCCTTGGTTTTACTATAAATAGGGCTTGCAGTTTATATTTGGCAATCACTGCGATTCTTTATTAATAGTTCTCCTAGTTTTCACAATAAAGTTACTTAACACAGATCTACTTCTTTGGATCGTTGCCTGTGCAGTTTACATTTCTGGTTTCATCTAAGAGAATCTTGACATCCTTCATCTCTGAACTGTTCCTAGCAGTAAGCAGAAGGAAGTGATTTTTTTTTTTTTTAATGTAGCCGATACAGAAGTGTTGAAAATAGTATTGGGCAACCGGGTTATTTAGGTCATGCAGTTTAATGCTATTCCTTAAGATAGCCTGCTGCCCTTATGAGAGCTCTGTCCTTTCCCAAGAATCAGAGTAAAATTCTACTTTATTTTGGATGCTGGAATTATCAGCTTGCATGGAAAAGGTGGATTCTTGTCCATCTTGGCCAGCAAAATGTCTTTTGTTAGCTCTGCTTCCTCTGCTCCTTAAACTATTTTTAACTCAACCTTTGTGGCTACTGGAAGAAAGTAAACACATAACAACGAATGCCCTGTTTAAGAAGCACGCTATTAAAAGAGTGAGTATTGAACGGAAAACAAATCTTTCTAAAAACTATCTTTACTATCTGAATAGTAAACAAGCCCATTTTACTCTAGCCAGTCAAATTCTTGGACTACAATGTAATATAAATTAGGTAAAACGGGCAGTGGTTTCCTCTTTTTAACTTGCTTGAATCACTCTCAATCTGACTTTAATCAGTCCTAATGACCATTTATTTCAACCACAGCAACAGACTGTTGTTTTTAAAATAACTACAAATTGGAAATCTGCCCAGTCTTTTTCCCCCCAGGTTGTCGCCTACAGTGTATCAAACTTCTAATATATTTTCTTCTCTTTCCTTTGTTGGATTGACAAAATTAAATGCTTCTGTCAGATTTCCAAAAAAGAGAGAGACATGAAAACTATTTAAACTTATTTGTAGAATAACATAGTATCGGTATTAATTTCCATTATATGTAACAGAATAACAACTGGCCACTTTAAAAAAAAAAAAGTCTCTACTTTATATACATGAACTTAACCACTAATGTATTTACAATAGAACCAGTGGCCAATTTTGCAATTATTTATTTTGCTTAATTTATACCATATGCTATTTTACATTATTTTACTTCTCCTTTCATGTTCAAATCTTGAAAAATCAATTGGTTTAGGATTAAGGGAAATTAACTACTTTTTTTAGAATTCAAAATCTTAGTAAGGTAAAATATGCCTATGACTTTTGAAGCCAAGGTTAGATGCAGATATAATTATGCTTAGAGTAGACCATCCGAAATTATTGGGGCATTAGTCTCGACAAACCTATGTCTACTTTAATTTTATTCCAGTGATCTATAAATCTATTCCAATATATATATATATATATCTTATATCTTATATATTGGAGAAAAGGTGAATACTGAAATGTGAATATTGAATAAAATAACAGGAAAACAGATTATATTAGGGCAAAATCTTATAAAAGTGCCTATAGTACATAATGAAAAGGGAATATTTAAAAGATGCACATATTTGGGGGAGAATCATATGGTTTTTCATGCACACTCTAACTGATGTACCAGAATCAACATAAGAATGAAAAAATAACAGATCTGTCCTACTTCTAAACAAGCATTTTCAGCCAAAAATATAGCTAGTAAGGTGACCTGGTTTGGTGTTTCTTAAACTACCTTCAGAACCTGGAGCACTAAACAAATAATTGGTTTATGCAAAACTTATCAATGGAAAAAAATGGGTTCAATGACCCCAAAAATCTTTTCTTGGATCTTGAGAACAAGTCAAGAGCATCTTGTGTTATTTGGAGATCAGTAATTTTCCACAAAATGCAATTTTAGAAACACTGATCTAGATGAAACATTGCTTGGCATGGGTTTTGTGGGAAACTATTTTTAATAATTTTGCAAAGTGTAATTAAATTGAAAATATAAGCTTGGTTGATTGATTTGATTTTTATCTTGGCTTTATTAGTTTATAAGTAACTCAAGGAAGTGAGCATGTATAATTCTTTATTTACAAGTTCTATTCACAGCTGATAATTTATCCTAGTTCCTTGCAGTTAGTATCACTAACCCACAGAGGTATTTTGAAAGCAATATCATTTCAAAGCACAGAGTCTCCAGAAAACCAAGTTTAATAATGCAGTGACTTACGATTAGAAACGAACATACATAACTATTAAACCTCCCCTTCCGTATCACAAACATACATATGCTTTGTTTCTGTATCACTACAGTGGAATATAATTTTATGGCACTATAAAACATTTTACAGCTAAAGCACAATGAAAGCTTAAGAATCCAGTCCTTCTGTAACGTAGCCAAGGTTTATCTTATTAACATTTATTCATGGGATGACTCAGATTGACAAGAGCTTTCATGGAGTTGCATTTCTATTGACTATGGTGCCACAAATGAAGCTCTATTTTATTCCATTCCCCCTTCCCACTTTCTGTGGAAACCAGTTTAAATATGGTTTTCAGATTCTCCTATCATATTTTATTATTTGAGAAATAAAATTCTAGAAATGTCCTCCATTTCAAAAGCTGGAACTGTACCTGGTTTGTGTGGCCTTGTTGAGTTCCTAAGATACAGGCCACTCTTGTACATATGCAAAACTCTTTTGAGACGAATGGCTGTTTCATCTATTCCCCACCGAAGTTCTCCTATAAAAAAGGAAATGGGGGGGAAATGACATAGAGAAGAAAATAAACTCTGTCCATACAGAAACTACAGGAAATGTAGAAAGGAAGGCACAAATCTATCATTTTAACTGATTGGGAAGTGGGGTAGTAGGCATGGGGACATCAGTGGGGGTTTAATTTCTCATGTTTACATTGCCACCTTGGAATTCAACCAGAAAGAAATGAAACAAAAGGTATCATGGTATAAAATGCGAAAGAACAAACAGGGAATAGAATCATTAGGAGGTTAAAAATGCAGAACAGCTGAAGTAGCTGAGTGGGAAGAATGGAAATCTTCATCCTCATCAAGAAATTAGAGATCTTCCAAAGAAATTCAGTGCTGAACAGATTGTCCTCAACTTACAACAGATCATTTAGTGACTGTTCAAAGCTACAACAGCACTGAAAAAAGTGACTTACGACCGTTTTTCACACTTACGACCTTTGCAGAATCCCCATGCTCATGTGATCAAAATTCAGATTCTTGGCAACTGGCTCATACATAAGACCGTTGCTGTGTCCCGAGATCATGTGATCCTTTTTTGCAACCTTCTGACAAGGAAATTCAATGGGGAAGCCAGATTCACTTTACAGCCATGTAACTACGGTAGTTTCACAACTGCAATGATTGGTTGAACAACTCTAGCAAGAAGAGTCATAAAATGTGGCAACACAAATGTCTCAATTGTGGTTGTAAGTCGAGGACTACCTGTAGTTTAGGATTCAAGGAAAGAAGTATTTCTTCATACAGTGCAATCCAGAGGCATGTGATGAGTGCAGAATCATGAAGAGGTTTTGGTCTGATACAGAAATATTCCTTATATGTTCTTACCGGTAGCATTGACTATCGCATCGAGCAATGGCTTCAAGGATGAAGGGGCACTGTGAGGCAGGAGATATGTAAAGAAAAACCTACAAAACAATGAAAAGTGTTAGATTTGTAATAGTTCGGTAATTGCTGTTGAGGAACACCAATGAATAATAAAATTACAGTAATGTGCAGATTCCTCATGAAGAAAATCTATCCATAAGATCACTAGGGGTGGACAGCAACTTGATTGTGGCACACAATCAATCAATCAATCAATCACAACTCTGGGTTTTGCAAAAAAAAATAAAACCATGTTCTGAACAAGTAGTCGGTGACTACCTAATTTCGATGGCAATTAGGACTGAAATTTCCCTTGATAAGGAATGCAGTTGTAAAGTGTGATGTTATCACTTAAGTGATGGCAATCCCTGCAGTCCCAATTGTCTTCATTAAGCAAATATCATGATTTAGCAAGGTAACTTCCTCCTGGGTTCCCACAACCAAAGTCAGTGGGGAAGCTGGCAGGAACTTGCAAGTCTCAGGTTTCTTTCTTTACTATTAATTTTTTAACTTTTCTATTTTTCTTCAACTTTTTTTTTGCACGTTGGTTTTTTTTTTTAATTCTTCCTTATCTCCTGCTAATTTGTTAGCTTTTACCTTCATGTTTAAAGGTTTTAATAACTATTATTAAATATTACCCATGAAATTATGTATTACTGCCAGTTTGAACTGAATTAATAGAATAGGAAAATAGAGCCAACAACACCTAATTGGGATGAAGCATTGTTGGCTTGAGCCAATGTCTGTCTCTCATGGAAAGAAGTCTAACGGAACAGTATCCCTAACTGCTTGCCAGTCTCTTCAATAAGATCTCCAGTGAAAAAGGCCTCATCAGCCTTCTAAGTAACTGCTTTATCAAAGTTAAATATCAATATTCAACTGAACTGTATCACATTGTAACTTAAGCCTAGTAGATATGGACCCAGCCTTCTAGAGCAACAGAAAATGGATTTGATCAAAGAAAAAAATCATAGTAATAATTGCATATTTTGTTTAGAAAGGTAGCAAGCTCTTCTACAGATTGTTCTCTCTAATTGTTCTTTTTCCCTATATTTCTTTTCCTACATCCCTATGGTTTTGCTTTTAAGAATTCTTTTTATTAGACTATTTTAATTAAAAGGGAGGAAAAAACATTTCCAGAAACAGGTCAAGTGTCTCTTTTCAAAAGCTTTTAAACACTTGGATAACATATACCTCAGATATGAAAAGAAATAGAAAATGATACAGGTAGGTCAACTTATGACTTACAATGGTAAATCCAGCCCAGAATTATGATCATAAATCATGCCAATCCTAATGTAGGTTATCACGTGGCCAAACCAATTCTACAACATTTTTGTGGCAGTCATTAAGCAAACCCGTTGTTTACAATGAACGCTTTTTGCTAGAAATTGGAAATAAACACTGATTTCCATTCAAAAAAATTGTAAATCGTGGGATGCTGCAAACAACCATAATAGTGGCCAGTTGCCAAGTGTCAAAAATGTGATCACCTGACAGCTCCCAACTGTCAGAATTTTGAATCTGGATTGTAAGTATCTTTTTTTGGGGTCCATTGAAAGATATACCCAGGGGTGGGTTCTAACTTACCTTTGCCGTGTGGACGCGCACATGAGCAGTACAACAAATTACCCAAAAAAAGGCCAAAAACAAGGTGGCGACGCATGCGCAGTGCCGGAAAGTCTGCTACTGCACATGCGCAGAAGAAAAAACCCGGAAAAAAGATGGGGGGGTCAATGGACTAGAACCAGTTCTGTGATGTCACCAGCGGCTTACTACCTAGTCTATAGAACTGGTCCGAACTTTGTAGGAACCCACCTCTGGATATACCGTATGTATGTCACTGTTCTTTCAGCTTATAGACATGTGCATCAACATTACCAAGCTGGGTTCACAGATCAACCAGCTCCTTGTCTGTTACTAGTCTTAAAATGCTAGCCCTGCCCCATAATCAAGAGATGTACTCATCTAGTTCACCCTCTCCACAATGCAGGATCAACTTTGTGGGATCTAGTAATACAAATCCTTCACAGATGGCTGCCCAGCCTATTTTAGTCTCTGGAATATGACTGCTCATCCTCCGAGGACAGTATGACTTCCAGGACACTACAATGACTTGTAACATCAGGCTACTACTACTCCTTAGTGTCTATTTTCTGGTTTCAATACGAAAACAATAATTTGATTTGTTAAATTATTGGTTTCTGTTTGGATCAGTACCTGTATGCATTGTAAAGATTCCTCTTCTCATTCATGCTTTGGCATTTGCCGTCAACAGAACAAGGAAGAGTGAAATTTCTTGCTGGAAATTCCATGAAACAATCTCTGTTACTAGTGCAGAAGGTTTCCTCATTGCTTGCATCATCCAGATCTGTCACTTTGAGCTCTCCATCCACAATCACAAATTGTCGAGGTCGGAAATCCAATAGAGTTACAGAGCCAAGAGGAGAATGGGCCAGGTAATGCAGAAGCTGAACTAAGCTGAAGCATATCTGAAATCAGAAAAGCCAAATTGTCACACATGGCTTTTGTAATAGAACAATCCTAATAATATCTGTTTATTGTTAGAGACCATGGAAAATGACAATAAGCCTTCAGCTTTCTTCATTATTAGAAACAGATTCAGCAACTATGAGTGCCAAGTGTGCACATGGAAAGCTTGCTTGATATTTTTTCTTGATCCTTGGCATACAAATCTGGCTCTCTGATGTCCCGGGTGGAAAATGAAGTTAACATCACACATGCACAAATTTCTCATAAACTGATTTCACCCAATATGCCAGCATGATCTCACAAGATACATTTCAAAGTCCACCTCCGGACTTGTCTCTGGATAGCTCTGGCACATGGTGCAGCCACACAATTCAATCACATGAGTGTCTATTTGGGAAACAACATGTCATAGAAATGCCATGGAATGAATTGGTTTCTACATTGCTCCATTACAAATACTTGTCAGTTGCAAACAGTTCTGCTACAATATAAAGTTCTAGAAAAGCCACACCTTAAAATGTATTCATTTTACAGATGGTCCTTGACTTATGACTACAACTGAGCTTAAAATTTTCTTTTGCTAAATGAGAGAGTTGTTAAGTGAGTTTTGCCCCATTTTATGACCATACTTGCCCCATTTGTTAAGTGAATCACTGCAGTTGATAAGTTAGTAATGTGATTGTTAAGTGAATCTTATTTTCACAAGCGTCTGAATTTTGATCATGCGGTCCTGGGGATACTGCAACAATCGTAAGCTTTAAAGTGCCATTGTAACTTCAAACAGTCACTAAACAAACTGTTGTAAGTTGAGGACTACCTATATATTCAAGGAGATCCAATGTCAGCACATGACACCTGAAACAGCTTTTGTAGTCTTAGTCAGTAATGAATGATACCATCATGCAAATGCCATAGTTATGCAGATATGTAACTTGTAAATTGTTTGTATGACATTATCACACATGCCATCATTTTCCTCTTTCTCCCACTGCAAATGCTCCTGGTGTCAGTACCCTGGCATAGTCTACAAGCTCTGTCACTTCCCACTTACCTCAAAGTGACTTGGAATTAGTACAGGGATGCCTTGGTACTCAACTACTTTGGAACTCATCGAATTTGATACTCAACATATTTTGACCTGAAAACTTTATCCCAATACTCATCGTTTGTTTGCTAGTCAACACACAAGCTAGAAACTCTTGGTGTTGGCTTTGTGACTTACTACATTATTCCTTATGGAGAAAAACTGTTTGGTAGTCATCATTTTTGGTACTCATCACACCTCCTAGAACCAATTAAAGATGAGTATCGGGGTACCATTATATTGATATTTTTCCCAGGGATTCCCTCTTCATTTGGGGGGAGGGTATCAATCTCTGTCCTAATAGTTTTTAGGGGATTCAACTCTAGAATTCCCAACCAAAATGGTCTCTTATGCTGAGAGCTCCAGTCCCGATACAACTGAAAAATGCCAGGTAGCAGAATGGTTCTTTTTACATAATGAAACAAACTAAATGTTTAAAAGTTATGATATTTATGTAGTTACTTAGCAGGCACATCTAAATTATATTAAAATAACTAAAATATCTTTACAATCCCCAAGGCATGTCACAACATTTGAGCACCCCTAATGTTTGGAAATTGAAAGTTTAAAAATTTGAGCCTTCAGTGAATGGCTGTAATTGGGACAGAGATGGGTTCCTAATGCTTCGGTCTGGTTCTACCGAACCATTAGTAACTTGGCGGCCTGGTTTGGTAGAACCATTAGCAACCCAGGCCTGCCACGCCCCTGGGCTGGGCCTGCCATACCCCAAGCCACGCCCCCAAGCCACGCCCCCCATGCGGGCCACAGCACACCCCTGAGTGAACCGGCAGGAAGACGATTTGGAACCTACCTCTGAATTGGGACCAGCACTTGTGTCACTAAGTGCCATGGTTGTAAAGTGGGGGGGGGGAATCACATGAGTGTGCCAACTCACAATAGCAGTTACAGCAGCTGCAGTCATTAAGTGAATAGCATGCAGTTGTTCAGCCCAACATCACCTAGTTGCGACTTCATGCTTCCTGCCAGCTTCCCCATTGATTTTGCTTGTGAAGATTGCAAATGGGATCAGGTGACTGCAGGATGCCGCAACTATTCCAGATGTGTGCCAATTGCTAAGAGTTTAAATTATGATCAAGTGACCATGGGGCCAGTGCAACTGTCGCAACTACAGGTACTCCTCAACTTACAACAGTTCATTTAGTGACCATTCAAAGTTACAATTCACACATAACCATTTCAGGATCCTCAAGATATGTGATCAAAATTCAGACACTTGCAACTGACTCATACATGTGACGGTTGCAGTGTCACAGGGTCATGTGATCACGTTTTGCGAACTTCTGACAAGCAAAGTCAATGGGGAAATAAGATTCACTTAACAACCATGTTACTAACTTACCAAGTGCAGTGATTCACTTAACATCTGTGGTAAGTAAGGTCATAAAATGGGACAAAACTCATTTAACAACTGTCTCGCTTAGCAACAGAAATTTCGGGCTCAATTGGGGTTGTAAGATGAGGTCTACCTTTACAAGGATCGATCATAAGTCTCTTCATTCAATACCATCATAACTCTCAAAGGTAGCTGGCTGCGTAGTCACTAAGCAAGGACTACCTATACTCATTCTGTGCATATTAAAACTGAGCCATTAGACCTTTGTAATTGTACTTACATGAAACCTGTCCTCCCACGAAGTCTGCAAAAGCTGTATCATCTCCAATGGTGAACCTAGCTCTGTGATGGCAGTCAAGGTATCTGTGATGTCATTGCTGTCTTGGTAACAATATCCATAAAGCTGCAAAGGCAGACATAAAACATGTGACTTATAAACCCATTTACTGTATGGAGTTCTCCCTCATCCCATCATCTTCTGACCTCACACAGTGATACAGTTGAAAACCTGGACAAAAACCTTACTGTGTAGAGAAAATTGGCATATTTAGCACAGGAGAGGGGTTAGCCTACAAAATAAAATGCTTCTATGCAGGAGACTGTTCACCAAGATAGGTAAGCAGGTCATAAAAAGTAAAGGCTCCCTCGAGTTGAATTCAACTCCTGCTAACTATACGGTCATGTCCCCGGATTTTTCTTGGCAGCAGCACAGAAGCAGTTTGCTCTGCTTTTTTGCAGCTTTCCCCCACACAGAGACACACACAGTTTTACAGACAAACCTACAATTCTGCTATTTCTAATTTCACCATTTCTGATGCAGCTCCTTTTCTCTCTGTTTAGAAAAATCTGTAAAAACAGCTCTCATTTGCCAGGTTTTCCATTATTAACTAATTGAGTTTAGTATCAATTTTTAAGTTTTTATACTCTATCCTTTGGCTTTGTTAGCTGCCCTGAGAATCAACTGAATTTTTGCAAAACATAGAACTACAAGAGCCACAGAATTCCTGTATAGGAATCCCCTCAGGCTGGAAATTATCAGTGAAGGAATACAGGCAGCAACTACCATACATTTGCAAAAATTAAATTAAATTGCTAATACAGGAACCTTGCTCAAATTAGGTAAAGGTTCCCCTCACATATATGTGCTAGTCGTTCCCAACTCTAGGGGGCGGTGCTCATCTTCATTTCAAAGTGGAAGAGCCAGCACTGTCTGAAGACATCTCCATGGTCATGTGGCCGGCATGACTAAATGCCAAAGCCGCACGGAACACTGTTACCTTCCCACCAAAAGTGGTCCCTATTTTTCTACTTGCATTTTTACATGCTTTCGAACTGC
>JANHFT010001434.1:189406-206048 GCA_032467955.1 Pseudoxenodon macrops
AGATCTCACCTACATCCTCCTGGTCTCCCTCCTGCTCTGCTTCCTCTGCTCCTTCCTCTTCATTGGTCGACCCGGGAAGTTCACCTGCCTCTTCCGACAATCTGCCTTTGCCATTCTCTTTTCCCTAGCAGTTTCCTCTGTCTTGGCAAAAACTGTCATGGTGGTTCTGGCCTTCATGGCCACCAAGCCAGGGAACAAAACAAGCAAACTGTTAGGAAAACCACTGACCAACTCCATTGTTTTAGTCTGTCCCCTGATACAGGCAGTTCTTTGTGTCACCTGGCTGGTAACCTCTCCCCCATTTCCCAACATGGACTTCCACTGCTTGGTAGGAGAAGCCATCTTGGAATGTAATGAAGGCTCAGCTTCAATGTTTTATGCTGTTCTCACATATCTTGGTTTTCTGGCCCTCATCAGTTTCACTGTAGCCTTCCTGGCTAGGAAATTGCCTGACAGCTTTAACGAAGCCAAATTTATTACTTTCAGCATGCTGGTATTTTGCACTGTTTGGATTACCTTCCTGCCCACCTACCTGAGCACCAAAGGAAAGTCTATGGTGGCCGTGGAGATCTTCTCCATCTTGGCCTCTGGGGCTGGTCTCTTGACTTGTATCTTTTTCCCCAAATGCCACATTATCCTATTTAAGCCTAATCTGAATTGTAGAGAGAATATAATAAGGCACACGAAACTCTGATTTTATTATTTATTTATGAAACAGAGTTATATTGCCACCCAATCTACACATAGGTGACTGGCTGCTTTAGAACATTAAAAATAACAACATAAAATCCCATTAAAATGCCCCATTACACCCCCATTTATGCAGGGATTGGGAAGTTTTATTTTGATTTTGGATAAATTGATTTTGATTTGGGGAAGATATACTCTTTTTCTATAGAATCTAATATGTTTGGTTTTTTTTAAATCTTTTTGTGGTTTCTGTTTTCAGTTTTTCTGTTCTGTCAAAGTCTTTAATTTTCTTTGCTCCTTCTTCACTCTTCTCTATCAGTTTGTTGCAGAAATGAAATCCAGAAAACACACACAGGCAGACTGATGCAGCAGCATTCATTAACTTCTTTATATACAATAGAACACATGAGTAAATGTACAATTCCAATATAGATCCTTCTTCAATGTAGTAGCAGTTACAAGCAAAACACACAGGCAGCAGTACAGCAGAGACACAAGTCCATACCGATTTCAGTTTTGTTTCTCAGCACAGCACAGAGCTGAGCCACGCCCACCCTCCAAACTGTTTCAGCTCCCATTGGCTGACTTACTTGCTACGCCTATTCATTGGCTGACCTGTTGCCATGTCTACCCAAGTTCATGAATAAACTCTGACATTCTTCTCTTCCAACTCTTGGCTCCATCTGATGGAAATTACTGGAAGGATTCAAAGGTATTTTTTCAAGAGGCAACTGGTTTTTCTTTGAAGATATTTTGCTTCTCATCCAAGAAGCTTTTTCAGCTCTGACTGGATGGTGGGGAATGGAAGGATTTCATTCCCCAGCATCCACTTCCATTCAAATCCTTCCATTGGCTTTTGGTTATTACTTTGTTTGCTTCTAGGTGTTACAAAATATATGCTGTGGAGTGGGCTATTAAGAGTGAGTCTGCTTCCTGCCTCTAATAAACATGTTTCTCCATTTCTCATTTAGGGAATTTAGCCTGGCTCCTTGGTTTACTCGGTTGCTGCCTCCTTTTCAGTTGCTTCTTCTCATCAGAAAGTTTATCTTTTAGTTTGCTTCTTCCGCTGAGACCTGGGCTTTGGCTCTGTTTATTCAGCCTCTTCTTCATGAGGCCTCACAAACCCTTCTTATTTTATTCTGATTTCACCTTGAGCTCCTTCCCATCATGCTGAATCCCCCTAAGATCAGTGGTGGGATTCAAATAATTTAACAACCAGTTCTCTGCCCTAGTGATTTCTTCCAACAACCAGTTCACCAAACTGCTCAGAAAGTTAACAACCGGTTCTCTCGAAGTGACTTAAAGCAAATCTCATGGATGTTTGTGAAGGAACCGTGATTGCTATTGTACTATTGTGGTTGAACAGGAGGACTAGCGAGTTGTACCAAAACCTCACTAATATCATCATATTGTAGGTAGCCCCCCCTTCATAGAAGAATGAAATATTTTGAGGAATATTAAAAAGGCAAGATATTATGTTTCCCCAAAGGGACAAATGGAGAAACAAGTGTTTTAGAGGCAGCTCCCACCCTCCAGCAGATATTCTGTGCCCATGAAGAAAGACTTGGCCAGCCCATCTACAACACAAGAGACCTTCAACTTCAGGATGATGGGATTAAGAAGGACAGGACCCTCCAGGACATGATAGGATAAACCCACCACCATTTAGCAGAAGACACAGAGCTCACTACATTGCACAATCCTCTAAGGGCATTTCAGACATTGCACACACACACACCAGCAGCCTCTCTGGACCTCACAAATGTGCATCCAGTCATTCAACCATTTGGTCAGGTGCAGCAGAACCACAAACCCTGGTGGCTCTGTCCATCAATAAATGGATTTTTCTTTCCAATCACCCTCCATTTTATTTCCAGCATCTTTCTCCCAGCTTGGAATGGAACCAGATGGATTTTTAGTTCCAGGGCTGTCTTAATGCATGGGCCTGATGGGCACTTGCCCTTGGGCCCCACTAGCACAGGGGCCCCTTGCTAATCTCTCTGTGTTAGCCCTTCAATGCACCTTGTATCATATAAATACAGCTACATATTTGTTGCATTTTACTGTGTTTTTTATTCATGCTTACATTCAAATAAATATTTAATTTTATCGACCATTTACATTTTTATTCATTTTGAGTAATTGTTGTAGGGACCCTGGTACACTGCTTTGTCCGGGGCCCATAACGCTGTTAAGAGGGCTCTGCCTGAGGCATCTTAAAAATCAGGGATTTGGATGCAGTTTGTTCCCTCCGACCAACACTGACTGGAACCAGCTTCAGAGAAAGGAGAAAACCACATAATTCTGTGGACTCATTCTTATTATCCTAGCCAGGCCAGAGGTATACCATACTTCAAACACAAACAGAAGAACACTTCACAAGACAAATGCAACACACAAAGTTTTATAGCTTCAGTTAGTTGTTAGATAATATTCCAGTAGAGTTCAGATCTGCCTAACATCTTCATGAATCCTCTTGTCTATTTTTAAGTCCTGTGGGAGAAGTTCCTTTCTAATTTCATCTCCTGCCATGTGGCTGTAAATGAACCAGTTGGTATGATTTCTCACACTTACTAGGGTACAACTGATTCTCATGGGCCACACCATGCCTCATTAGCACTCCTACTTTCTGAATAAACTATTCCAAAGGCCAAACTCCATCTTGTGTACAAATGCTCAATTTCACGTAGGTCAAATACCCAACTTCATCGTGATTCTCAAGTCCCTCTGCTCTATGGATGACACGAGACGTAAGCATGATTTTCCCCTTCTGGTGCACAAACAAAATCTAATGCTAAGTGGGGAGGATATTGCTTCTCCTTGCAATCATCAAAAGAACAGTAATTCCCAATGTATCACCTGTGGATTTCTATCCGTAAAAGTCTTCCCAGATAAAGGCTGCTTTAGAAAATATGCCCTGAGTTTCCCTATTGGGGCAGGACACGTCGTGTTACTTTCTCTTGTTTCTCTTGCCAAGAGCGAATTCCTTGGTTTAATGTGACTCAGTTGGCCTTAATTTTCTCTTTGACCACAGCACAAAGAAAGGTAAAAGAAAGCATGGTTTATGTAAACTTCCCCTAAGACCATCCAGGTTGCAGGGCCGGGCTCTATTCTGCTGAAGCTCTGGTGAGATTTCAGGTGCTACCTGCAATTCTGGTTTTGCACAAATCTTGATTTCTGGGGAGGGGACCAGAATGGCTGGGCTGCCTCTCCTGCTGCTGCTGCTGCTCTTCTGGCTCCTGCCTCCAACTTCCGCTAAGGGGATCCCAGTCACATGTGTGTTGGCCAACACTTTCCAGATTCAGCAAGACTATCACAGGCCTGGCGATTTCATGATTGGTGGGAATCTGTTCCTGACAAACATTCTTTACTTCAACCACACAGACTTCAAAAACAAACCATCCAAGATTTCTTATACACTGGTGTAAGTTTCACTCGGGGTGGAAAGAGATAGATGACGGTTTGCTTTGTCTTAGATTCAAGGTCCCCTTTCAGAATTACTTGTCCTGGTGGCCTTTGCAAGTCCTCGTGTAGCTCAGATCTTTGTGCTTTTCACAATATAGTTGTCACCGTGATGGTGGGATGGATGACATGCAGATGGAGTTCATAAATATTTAAAAAGTAGTCTAAAATTGCTGATCTTTTCAGAACACGTCATCATCAGGAAGAGGACAAACTGAGGAGGGCAACAGATTTGAAACTCTGCTGGCCTTGAGAAGAAGTTGACCTATAATATTAATTGGGACAGAAAACTCAAGTTTCACCTCTGGCTCAAATTCCATTGCACAATTGGTGGGTCGGTGGGGGGAGGTAGTTGCAATCTTCCTCACTAAAGACCCCCTCTAAATCCCCAGTATTCTCTTGGTATTTGTTGGATACCTGGGGGTTTAGCATTGACCACGGGCCCACTGGCTCGGGTAGGTCGGGTTTGAGAGGTTCGCTGTTTTCCAGTTGGCCTTTTGGCTCTCCAGGGGACAGTGGACAAATGCTTTCGATAGCTGTCCTGCCATTTTATGATGGGTGTCCATTTATCCAACCACACAAGTACTAAGATGATGGTTTCATGCATTTTTGGTGCCACGATGAATCTGAAAAATTCGTGGTGGCGCCTTATTTGCAACTCCACTATGTTGGTGACTAGTGTGGCTGGGGCCCACCAATTAGTATCCCAATCAACTTACTCAAATCAGATGGGGTGGGCTAAAGGCCTTGTGCATATCCCCAGCTCTGGGACTAGCGCTGGGACCAAGCACTCCAATGCTCGGTGACCAAGTAGGCCTCATCAGTAGCACTTTATTACTTCCCCCCAGTCTTGGGAGTGGCGGTACGGCTTGCTTCAATTGAGACCAATGTCCCAATGGTCTTTTGGTGAGTTTTTCAGTCGTGGTTTTTCAGCAGGGGTGCAGTTCATGATTCAGAATGATCGCAGTGGCATACCAGTCCTGGATGCACTCCAGAATCTCCCTTATTCTGCAGGCTTTTCCAGTTCGAGATCTAGGGAGTTTTTGAACGTGTGCAACAATAGTTGCTCCAACCAGTCTCGTAGTCTCCCAGCCGCTCTTCTGAACTCCCACATTAATTCCTTAGTGGGTTTGCCAGCTTGTTTTAGAGTCTGGATGTGCTCTTCTGCCTCCACTTGTTGGGCCATATTGTTGAATTGGACCCACATTAATCGAACGAAGGCATCCACGTCTTCTAATTCTGGGGCCACTTCATCGTGGAGTTCTGCCACCCATTCAGACACTTCCCCCTCATTCATCCCATCCATTATGGCCATGATCAGCTCCCAGTCTGAGTGGTATTGATTCCAAAATTGGTCAATGTGGGAAGCGGTGGGATCAGGACCGCTGGAGGGGCTCATGTTTGGGAGTGACCCAGCCCCATTGTGTGCAATGGGCCCATCGGCTGCTGGGGTCCAGGTGTCCACTGATAGTGGGCCTAATCATGGCACAGGAAAATAGCCCACCCCTGTGAGGTTTGACTCATGGGCGAAAAGCCAAATGTCAGTGGTAAACTAGGGATCAGGATTCCCCCAGTGCTTGGCTGTTGGTTGAGGGGGGCCCACACCAGGCTTTTGGGTCATTTGTACCTTGGGGTGGAAGTGCGGTGTTATGGGCCCTGGCCCCACAGCGAGGTTTTGTGTGGACTCACTTCTTGCGGTATGGAAGGAGGCTGACTCCCCACTCCCTTGTGCCGTGGGGTTTCTTCCCGGGAAGGAGAACATTGGCTGAGCCAGTGTCCACCGGGGGGCTTCAGAACTAAAGGAAGGGTTGGTCCAACTCACGCTCAGATGCCTGAATTGTTCTGGGAGCCTGGCCAGTGACTGGCTGTGTGATGGTGGTTGGGATCCCTCATCCTCAGTGCGCCCGGTTGGCATCTGCTTTGGTCCCTTCCACTCATGGGTCAAGGCTGATCCTGCACCCATGCATGGCTCCAACAGTATCTCCGTGTGGGGATTGAATCCTGCAGCTTCGTCATGCAGGGTCCGGTCCGGGTACAAGGCACGCCAAGAGGTCAGCTGCCTCCACCTGGCTCCCAGCTGGCATTCTCTTTCTGTGGCCTCCTCAGCTTCCACTGTGGCTTGGGAAGGTGGGTAGATGGTCTAGATATCTACCAATTCCCACGTGGGCTTTTTCTCTTCCTCCATCTTCCCTGATTCTTTACACTGCCCAGGTTCAGGTCGATGCTGGGGCTCAGGACCCCAGACAGCACCCTGGAGATTGGGGCAGCTGGCAAAGTAGAATCTTTTTTTAAAAGAGAGATTTGGGTTAGTGTCAGTGTTCCAAATATCATCCAGAACTAAATCAGAGTCCAAGGCAAAGTATTCCTCAAAGTTTCAATTTATTAAGAGAGCCATGTTGGCACATCTGTGGAAGCCCGAATCTGAAGATTCCCAGGTTTCCACCACCCAGTTGAAAATTCAAGACCTTGCCCTCACACCCACAAGTCCATCACATGGTCCAATCCTTTACTGCCACGCTGGCAGCTTCGCCCATCCAGTTCTGGTCAGGTGCAGAGACAAAGGATGACCTTGACTTTCTAGAAAGAATTTTCTTATGGCTACATATCCTGAGCTCCATTCAACCCCCCCTCCCATTTTCCCATAATAGAAAATGCATAGTAGAATAATAGAAAATGTAGCAGGCCAAAGCTGCAAAAGAAAATTCGTTGTAGGCCTCACATTTTTTCTCTCTGGGAGGGCATCTGCAGTCCTGGTGCTTTTTCTTAAAAACAATTGTTTTTTTTAATAATTTTTTATTTGTTTTTTACATTTTATACATCTCATTACTTGAATGGTGTGATACCTGGGTTCCTTACATTACAATCAAATAAACACAACAATATTGTGCCTAATAATTGCATTCCACTTTCATTTTCCATTTTGTTAACACATAACTTATTTCAATTCAAGTAAACATAGTTACTCCTAGTTATGACATTTTATTTTCATTGTTTCATATTATTTACACATATATTTTACTATCACCCTTCAGTTCTAAACCTTCTTTTTGTTCTTTCATGTCTCTTAACACACACACACCTTTCCACTCTTATTTCTATTTTAACCCCTTCCCCCCTTTCCCTTATATTTGAAGATGTTGTTTTCCCCATCATATTTTCCTTAATTAACTGTTGAAATCAATTTATATCAAAATCCCATCTTTCATTTTTCCATTATTCAAAGCCACATTGTACACTTCTAGTACCAATCACAATCATTTATGAGTTTAATATACATCTATTTATGTTCTATCCAGTCCTTTACTCCACATAGTTCTACTATTAATACACATGTTCCACTAAAATATATTCTTTCATTATCTAGCCACCCTTATTTTATTCTAGCATTTCACTACTACTCATATTTTTGTGCATATTTCATAATACCATCATTCAAATTCTAATATCTATTACAGTATTTATAAAATAAATAGCCAGTCCTTATACTTCTAATATTAATATATGTTATTAAAATATATTCATGAGGAATCCCTTTACTTCCCCCCACCCCCTTAGCCATCATCTCTTACTTGCATCTGAACCTTTAATCTTATTTCCTTTTTAGGTTGTTTTCCATATTCATCCCTTAGATCTTTTACTCCCTCTACTTCTAAATCTGTTCTCTGATTACGTAGTCTAACTTTTTCTCCTTTCTCTACTCTTTCCCACTCTCTAGTTCCATAACTGTCTATTTCAAACTCCCTCTTTTCCCCCCAACTCTATTCCTGTTTCTCCTGTTCCCTTTTTACATCTTTTACAGAATTTTCCTCCTTTTTTAGTTCCATAATGGCTGTTTGCTTTAATAATGTCTCCTCCTTATTGTCCCCTCCTTGTTGGCTTCTCCATTCTGCTTCCCCCTCTGTTCCTTCTGGTGGTTCCATTCTTTCCTCCTTGTCCTGGTCTTTGTCCATTATCCCTTGTAATAAATTTCCCAGTTTTTGGACAATGAGGAAAGAATGGAACCACCAAAAGGAACAGAGGGGGAAGCCTCATATCCTGTCCTATTAGTCCAGATGGTCCCAAGATTTACTATGGCTGATGGTATTCTTTGCACACCAGCTGACTTGTGAAGACACACTTCACAAAACAAACACAGCAGATAAACTTTTCTGGCTCCAACTAGTTGTTAGACAACACACCTGTAGAGCTTAGATTGCCCTAACATCTTGAGAGATCCTTCATCTTATTTTCAAGATCTATGGAGAACTTAGTTTCTAATTTCATTCCCTGCCACGGTGGTTTAAATAAACCAGTCATTCCATCCAAACTTTGGTACGATTGTTCACACTTATTCGGGTACAACTGATTGCCGTGTGCCACCATGCCTCATTTACACCCACACTATGCAAACAAACTTTGGGTCAGGCCAGACTCCATCTTGGGTGCAGGTGCTCAGTTTCAGGTAGGCCAAATGCCACCTGCTTCCTGACCTTTGAGTCCACCCACTCCTTGGAACAACAACAAGAGTCACCAAGCAGTTCTCTTTTTTCTGGTGTGTGAAGATAAGCTATGTCTATGGAGGTTCTCAGTCATCCAGGCAATGGTTGTCCCAAAGGTGCTTTTCAAGAGGCAACTGGACTTCCTAGTTTTTCTTTGAAGGCGTTTCCCTTCTTGGATGAGAAGCCAAACTTCAAAGAAAAACAAGAAAAACCAGTTGCCTCTTGAAAAAGCACCTTTGGGACAATCGTGACCTGGATGACTGAGAATCTCTATAGACATTCAGATTCTTTGAAAAAAATGGCATTGCTTTTATTGAAATCCAACAGTAGACCATGGTAGTTTGAAATGTAATGTAAAATTTGTGCTTGAACTCTTTTTTGGGAGCATTGTAGCAAATCATTTGTCAGTCACTTTGCTCCCAGAAGCAAGGGCATGGCTTTGCAAAGGAGGCATATTCTAGGCCCGTAATGGCGAACCTAGGTGCCTAGAGGTGGCATGCATCGCCCTTTCTGATGGCACACGAGCTGCCGCCCCAGCTCAACTCCACTGCATATGCGCGCGGACCTCTCATCGGCCAGCTGATTTTTGGGTCTCTGCCGCGCATGCACAGGGAGCGGGGAACATGTTGGAGACATGTGTGCATGTGCAGGGAGAGCGCACATGAGTGGGTGGCAGGGGGAAGCTCGGGGGGTTACATGCACATGCATGGGGGTCACACATGCATGTGCAATGGGCAGGGCATGTAGGAGGGGTCACATGCACATTGCATTATGGGTGCGGGCATATGCGCATCCTTTCGGCACATTACAACAAAAAGGTTAGCCATCACTAATCTAGATCATGTTCCAGAAAACTTTAGTTACAATTACCGTAATGATGGAGATGAATAGATTCCCATACCCCCTCAATATTCTAGCTATAAGACATATGTCACATTCCTAGGGTGTTCTTTTCCCCCTGAGATGTCCATTCACGGCTGCCCACACTTAAATGGGTAAGATTGCCAGCATTTTAAGTGGAGTGGTCAAGTGGAGCACATGATGCAAGTGGTGCACAAACCACAAGCAGACTCTAGCCCCGTTTCTGTGACTCCCTGGGCTGCTCCACCCAAGATCACATCACAAAATTCATCAGCAATAGCAATTTTCTATTTTGGCAGCGTCATTTTGATTTTAGCTGTTGTTGCTGTTGTTTTTAAAGAAGCGTTTACATTTCTCTTTGAAAAACTCTAAACATCAAAACGGGTAAAGGAAAAGGTGAGCTGAGAAAAGGAGAACTGCAAGGGGACTGAAAATTCTAGTCCTTCCTCTGTCTTGATACCTGCGTCAGTATGGCATCCCCTGTAGCTCTCCAAAGTTGCAATAAACCCTTGAATTATATCAAATCGGAAACCTCGTTTGCCCACTGGGGACTGAGCCCAATGCAAGATAGTGATGTTTACATTGTGAAGACCTATACAATTTTGGACTAAAATATGTCTAGGCTTGCCTGCTTCATGAGATCAGGCTCTTTTCCAAGAACTAAGCCTTTTCTGCTGTGGTACCCCAACTATGGGACCAGAAATAACTTGGCACCAGATTAAAATGAATTTGTTTTCTAAAACAGTTAAGTGGCTCGCCTGCCTTGACCTAATTAAGAACATAAGAAAAACTCAGTGAATCACACCAAAAGGTCTATCTAGCCTGATTTATAAATTGCAGCAATCATTATCTTGTTTCCTGAAATGGCTGGGTAGAGAACTACCAAATACTAACAATCAGGACAACAGCACCTTGCTAGTCCTCCAATAGCCAGCTATGATGGTTAATAGCTGGGGATGGCCTTACCATCTGTGAGAGTTTACTGAACTTTCTTTTTGCCTGTAATGTAAACTACTTTGATATTCATTAAGATTAAGCAAGAATTTTAAAAAGAGAATAAATCACTGCATAAGCAAATAAACATGCTTTATTTACAGCAATAAAACATAGGAGAAACAATTTTAGGGCTAAACTACAAATGCCAAAGGTTATGAGATATACTGATGCGTGAAAATGGGACAAATTTCAACACTTCAGTGGAGGCATCAATGGATGCCTGTTTAGTGTTTCATCTAAGTCCTTCTTGAAGCACTGAAATAAATGGCACTACAATAGGCATAACTTATAAGCTTTATCTAGGTAGAAGCTCAGTCTCCTAACTTTGCCTGCTGTGACATATGAGACAATGGGAACATCAGATCAACAAGTACTATGTTATCAAACAAATGAATAGATACACAGCTGGAGGAAACATTTTCTGGATCTCGATTCAAGTAATCCTGACCAAATGGCCTGAATCATTATCTGGATACAGACACATATTGGAAGAAAGCAACAAACTGAAGCACAGTGTAGATGAAGGGATTCTAGGGATCAGCAACTCCTTGACCTGGAATTCTATTTTTTTATTCTCCAAACCACAGATTAATCTTCATTTTGTTGGTTTTACAAGTATAGTCTCATTTCAAGCAACATATTAGAACTTACTTTCTTCTATTTTATAGACAGATATGGAATCCCTAGCATCATTTTAAAAAAAATATTCAGGCCAATTCCACCAGTTGTTGACTATTTTTCAATCACTTTCTGTAGCAGAAGAAACACTATGTAACTACAGTTTCTCTAAAATGACCTTTCCTATTTGCATTCTTGTTTCAAGCTGCTAGTTTTTGCTGTGGTCTGTTGTTTCCCACAACCTGCATTTCTGTGATGTTTACTTCCTGGATTAAATTCTAGTTTAGCTACCACACTAATCCTTAAATAAATCTTTTTCAATTTAACTCTCTTCCCCCTAACCTTATTGGTCTGTGTTTACACTAATTTAAATGGGCAGGATATTAGATTAATGTTAATTGATGGAGTCAACATACTAATCCAGTTTCCACAGATTTGCACCTTTGAAGAATGAATTAAGTAGAGCCACATAAATTACCCTCTCTCATAGTGGGAGGGAATATGTTTAAAAAGAAGCCTCTAATTAAGTTTTGGACACCAAAGTTGCTTGCATTGTGTGTTTCTCAAATCTAGTGTAATGTAAACCAGTTCACATTGTTAAGCTGACTTCAGTTTCCCTGAAATGTTCTAGAATTCCAGGAGGTTGTCTGAAATTTACCCAAGCAAACTTTTACATTAACAAATTACACAGTTTAAAAAGCCTCACACCATCATATAATTTTGTACTTTTTGTATGTCTGGCATTTTTATGATAATTAGGAGTTTAAAACATGCATACTGGAATGTTTTTATGTCCACAAAAAGGAAAAGACGACCATTTTAAACCAAAACCCCAAAATAACTCAGTAACCCAGACTACAGCGGGATTACAAACAACAGCATTTATGTTACAGATAAGCTCAAAAAAATAGCTATGGCAGAAATGAAAGAATATAGCCAATTTGAAAAGCTGGGTAGGAAAAAAAATAATACAATCTCATGTCAATTATAGATATTTCAATAAAAGCAGACATATGGAAAATAAGCAGATGGTATACATTTTAGCCAATTTGCAACTTTTTGAATTCAGTCCACATTGGCTCAGAAAGGTTTACTTTAAGTATCTTGGAATAACCAGTCTTGTTGGCTGTTCTAAGCGGATAATTCCATAGAATAACAGTTTGTGCAAAAAGTACAGAAAATAGCAGCCGCTATAAGAGCACAAAGGACATGCACGTTACTCATCAGCCTGATAGTAGGCATGAATAAAATGAAACTGTATGTATATAGAGCTGTGAAATGCAGACTGGCACAATTCAAGAAAATCTAGAAACAAAAGGATGAACAGGTGTGGAGATATAGATGAATGGTAGAGACAAAGAGAGAGATGTTCATCACCATCATTATTTATTTACTTATTAAATTTGTTTACTGCCCACCTTGCCTCAAGATGACTCTGAACAGCTTATAACATTAAAACCTATAAAATCATAAAGCATAAATATTTCGAAAAACAATAAATATAGAATTACAATCAAAAGTAGGTTTTCTATTTCTGTGTACCAGATAGTGTTCTGCAGATCATTGACTGGTATTTATAAGCCCTGTGCCATGCTGGAGACATTCTCCCTTTTTCCTCTTTGTTATACACATTACTAAGATCTAGCACACTTTTGCAACAGTGGAACAATTTAAGTACGCAAGGAGCTTATAGTATATTTATATATCCAGATGCTGATAACAAATAGCAAGCTAGCCACATTAACCGCAACCTTTGCTTTAGTCATACTGGATAGATTTATCCTAGTTTTTCTTACTGTTGTTTGATAATATCAGTGTTGTTCTACTTGATTTTTATAATTGTTGATAACTCTGCTTTAAACATTATTGTAGGAGCTGATTTAAGACAACACAGCAATCTTTTAAATAAGACAAGCTGAAAGGCTGAAAAGACATATTAACCACCAGACAAGATGTTCCTGATTCTCTGATTGGTTTGAGTGTTTGATTGAATGAAAGACTTCAAAAATGTTGTAACCTGTCCTTTCACATATAACAGGTCTGTAGAGATTTTTTTACAGCCCCATCTCAAAATGGGAAGTAATAAAACTGGTAAAGGATGATGTACATTGCAAGTACCTAAAGAAAGGAATATAAGGTAACCAGGAAATCACAGAAAAAATCATTAGCACTAATATTTTACAATTAAAGCTTCATAGTCAAACTATATAATATCCAAGATATCTTAAACCGAAGATTTCATAGCTATGGATACCTTGAGCTCCTTTGAAGTCTAGTTCCATGCCCTTCAATTAGGAAGCCCAGATGATCTGTGCTTTGGACTGAAATTTATCTGAAATGATCTCAGCAAATTAATAGTTGCCACAAGTCACTGAGGAGTAGGACCCTAACCTACCTTGAAAAGAGAGATCTGAATGGTGTATTCAGGAAAAACCTGGCAAGTTTCTAGGCATTGCCCAGCTAAATCAGCAGAAACTTAATAATTGTATTTCATTGGGTTGGCTGAAAACTATACAAAGAAAAGGTAACTTGAGATGTTAGATGTATTCAGTAATCAAACAGTTAGATTACTTCAACTATGGAAAAAAGAAATAGACCAAACATGAATCAAATAAGAAAATAATAATATGAAAATAATAAAGTAAATAAAAGAAATATTTGTTTGTGTCAGGTGTGAATGACAAAATCCACACATGCAGAGTTCGAACCAATTACTTTATTATGTTCTGCCTATAATACAAGAATCTCCCCAGTCTGGCAGCTCTCTCCTTGGAACAATTAGATAAGGCTCCAAGGAATTCAGGGAGAGCCAGTTCTGGGCCTTTTACAGTTGCACAGTGACTTTACTTGCCCATGCTTCATCCCTCCTCCCTGCCAGGATGGATATTTCACAACAGTTTTGGTGTCACTGTGAAAGCAGCCCTCTTCAATACAACCTGTCATATTTCATAATCTGTTTGATCAGAATAATTTTACCAAATATTTCCTACAATCAATCAGTATTTCCTACAATCAATAAGAATAAGGTAGATACACCATAGTGGTCCTTAAAATGGGTGAACATTAATTCATAAAACAATAAGAAGACATCTCAAATACTGACTTGCATAGTGAAGCTATGATAATCTAGGAAGACTAGAACAAATGTCAACATAAGTAAACCCAGAAAATTGAGTCAGTTTGCCACATACCAGTGTTAAGTTCCAATACGCAATAGCTGAATTCCAATACACAATAGGTCAACAATAGAGCAAGTAAGTCCAGTCAATAAATAAAAGGCATCAGTTGAAGTTGAAATTACAAATACCAATCATGAGGTTGTGCTGTTTGGCAACACTGACAACCATGCATGTGCAGATTTTAATGTTGACACCGGGACATCTCTTTGGCAGCCCAAATGTTGCTAATCTCATTAGATTGTGGGCAGTACTTTCAGGCATTTTCTACATCCCTCCATTTGCACTTTCACCTTCTTCTTTTTTAATCCTTATTTATTGTTTTTTTACAAACTCTGATACTTACTTTTTGGCTTAATCGCTTTTCTGTTTTAAATTATTATGAAGCATGATATTCAACTGAGCAGCCCTCCTGGTAGCTAGATTTGTTTTTCCATGTTCTTCAGTCTGCCAGTGACAGAAAACAGGTCCTGACCTCTGTGTGACATCATTTCAGTTATTTGAAAAGTGCTAACATATCCCTGTACACAAGGCCCAACTCCTCCAATCTCTCTTACAAGACTTATTTCCTAGGCCTTTAATCATCCTCAATGTCCTCCCATGAACTTGTTCCAGTTTGTCTAATTTTTTAAAGTGTATTGTCCAAAATGGGGCAAAGCTTTAATTAGGATTTGAGCAAAACCGAGCATATGGAATTATTATTTCCCTCATTTGGAAACTAGACTTCTGTTAATCATTCTACAACTGTTTTGCAGTTTTTGTTTTTCCTGCACACAACATCACACATCTTTTTCTCAAGAGTCACTGTATTGCAAACTATCCTCCATCCTATGCATGTATATTTGGTTTTTGTTTCTTAATTGAGGAACAAATTACTCTGTTAAATTTCATTTTATTATTTTCAGCCAGTATATCTAACAAATCAGGAGTATTTATTTTAATTTTTGGCTTCTATGGAAATAATTCTGCCACTTAATTTAGTGTTATCTGAAAATATTGTTTTGAACTAATGTATCTAGTCAACTGTTATAGTAATCAGAAAGTTGTGGACTACATGAAAATAGTGTGGGTTTATGAAAATAGAATATATTTATAGTTAACCTAGGATCTCACCAAATTCCCCCTACAATTTTCTATTATATGATTTATTTAGTACCTTGTATTCACCTCCCAGGGAACAGGAGAGAAGACCAAAAACATCTACTGGAGAATAGACTAAAATTAACCCAATGACCACAGGAAAGATTAACAAGACCGAGTAAAGGCATGGAATGGAGTATTCTAGAAGAAGGCATGAGGGGCTGAGGAGGATCATTCCACAATGCACCATTCTGATATCACATCAAAGTGGCCCTGACTTAATGTACAATTGCACCTAGAGTGAATCTATACTTGATAGTATTGATTCTGTTTATCTGACCTCCTTACAAGATGGAATTTGAAGCTCAGCAGAACTTTTAGAGTGCAATTAACACCGCTAATAATTAAGTCTAATATGGATCCTAACTGGTGTTTTGTTGTTCACTCCAAACTCAGGACTCAAGGCCCAAATTGTAGCCTTTTCTCTAAATAGAATATAATTCTTTATTGGTCAAGTGTGATTGGACACACAAGGAATTTGTCTTTGGTGCATATGCATAAAGAGTAGGTGTTTATGGAAACAGTAGCAACAGAAGTTTTTCTAAAACCCACAAACCTAATTTAACTGTGGCAATGTGAAATTACTGGCTCAATGCTCCCCTAGCAAAGCATGCTGCAAGGAATTGTAAAAAGACAGATGGAATGCTTAACAGTTTAACCACAAAGGAATGTTTGGATCTGATTACCCTGAACTGTTAATCTGATGATCATCAGTTGTGGCATATAAACCAAGCAGACTTGTGACTATAATGCTGTAGTATTTCTATGAGAATTCACAAGTTCTTTTCCCTTAACTCAAAGGTTCCTAAATTTTAATTAAAAGGGGATTGTACATGGAAATTTCTGCTTGTTTTGCATCTCCACTTGCTGATCAGACAGTACTTTACCAAAAGGGCTTTCAAATATCTGGAACTGTAATTCAATTCACTCTGATGGCTTTATTTGTAAAAGATAATCCTTGCTTACTCACCTCTGCCATTGGTAAATATCTTCACTACTTCGTCTACATTTTTACCCTTTGGAAATCTGTAGCTAAAATTATATTCATGTAATATTCTAGTTATCACACTTCAAATAATTGCTGCCAACCTGCCTTCCATTGAAGACCTCTACACTGCACGAGTCAAAAAGAGGGCCGTGAAACTATTTACTGACCCCTCGCATCCTGGACATAGATTGTTTCAACTCCTACCCTCAAAACGATGCTATAGAGCACTGCAA
>JANHFT010001438.1:27431-44182 GCA_032467955.1 Pseudoxenodon macrops
GGAGACCAGGAGGATGTAGGAGAGGTCCCGGTTGTTGGCTTTGACAAGGGGAGTTTCTCGGTATTTAATGAAGATGAGTAAAACAAGGCCTGTGATTAGGAAGAAGAGTAGGGCAAAAAAGACCAAGATGATGCTCAGATGTTCCTCATAAGAAAGGAAGGTTACGACTTTGGGGATACATTGGACTCTGGCCTCATTTGGATATTTAACATCTGGACACTTGGTGCATTTTTCGGTATCTGAGAAAACAAAAAAGAAATATTTCTTTAATATTCTTGCTTTTCATTTCAAGAAATACCTTCTTGGAAGGTGATATCAGGAGAATCTTCCCAAAAACATTTATCAACAATTTCACAAAAGAGATAAATAATGAATCAGATCATCTTTCTAGGCAAACATCCTGAGTCCTGCCACATGGCACTTCTTAATATACTGGATTTGGAAGGTCCCTAGCTTGTGAAATCTAGTTGGCCGGAGAGAAAGCTTTTTTCCTGCAAATAATCTGGAATGGGTACTGAGAAGCAAAACTAATATAGGTGCAATGAGGTGCACCCATAATAATCCACACCACCTCACTGTGGACCAGTGGCAGCTTTTCAGTGATCTTCAAGGGGAAGTTCGTAGTCCAAAGACAATTCATCAAGTTTCAAAGAATTCAGCTGTTCCTAGGAAAGTAAACATGGCAGGACATAGCCAAACTAAAAATTAGAAGACAGATTTTTCTCTGTTGTTAGGAAAGCTTGCCCAATCTGCCACCCCCTCCTCCCATCTCTTCCAGTCTCTCCCTCAAAGTCTTTTTGCTTTACTTCCATTTAGCTAAGAAATTGTGCAGACTGAAAAAAAGACCTTCAATCTGTGTCTTAACTTGCACTTTCATGAAAATGTTCTGGATGAATCCAGTTCCACAAACCCTCCCATTTTCCTCAGTGTGACCCACCTTCCTGAGTGGAGAAGGTCCGCTCCGGACAAGGAATGCAGTCATAGCAGCAAACCGGCTCTCCTTCTCGAGCCCTCTTGACAAATCCAGGATGACAACTTTCCACACATTTGGACTGAGGCAGGGACTGAGCAGAAAAACAAGGAATGCCAAAGAAAATACATTAGGACTCATCATCCATGGAAAATGGAAGTAGACATTGCACATTAGTTTACTTAAGTGAAGTCTCTAGGCTTCATTTAAGTAAATATATCAGGCATGCCTCTGTTCAAAATCCAAGAAAGGAAAACCCAAACTCCATATTTATAGAGAATGGGAAAGTTGGCAAGTGCACATGAGGCTCCACAGATTCAACGCTTGTTCCAGACAAATGCCTCTCCCGCTGGCACCTCCTTACATCTCAGTCCCCAGGTGTGCCTTGTGAAAGGGGGCAGGGCACTCTCTTCCCTCTTAGCTGGCTTGATCTGCGTTGTTCCCTCCTTCTCTCTTCTCTCCCTGCTCTAGGATCAGGAGGGGATGGTCTTTGCTCATCATTTGAGCTCTGTCTTTCCTCCTGCTCCTCCTCCTCCCCCCCTGTCTGCAAGCCTTTCTAATTCAGAAAAGCCTTGCCTGGACTGACTCTGCCCTTCCCCCAGTTTTCTCCAAGGCCGACAGAGCCGCCCTCTCAATCTTTGTTGTCTCTTGTTCCAGCTCATCTTCCCCCGTAGATTCAGACTCCAATGGGGTGTGTGACACCAAGGGGTTATTAGATGAAGTGCTCTTTTGCAAGCGAAGGGCCAAAACCAAATAGCAATTTTCCTTTCAATTACTTCCAATATCAGAGAGACCTTTTCTTGGGGTCAAAGTCATGTTTCAGTGCTTCAGTTTTGTGGGTCATCTAGACCACTATCTCACATCAAAGCAGTCATTTTGAGGTAATGTCAACTGAAAGCCTTGGACCTCCTTCCTAGGAGCAGAAGGCCTATTACACTATCTCAGTGGGGTGAAAGGGAACCATGAATAATTCTGCAGTCTGGACTGCTTAAAAGCATCACTGAACATTGGGCACTGTCACCAACTATGACAAACTGAATCCCATGGCTCATTTGTCACTGGGACCAAGAGGGAATCCATCTACTCTTGATTCAATTTCATTGGATTCATGGATGTGGGAACTGCTTAACAGAATTGCCTTCTTCTTTGCTATTTGAGGACAAGGAACAAGATAATTGAGGCTATCAGTGCCACATTCCCCACACTTGAGGGCCTCTCTCACCAGATTGCAGGGGACACACAAAATGGCCATGAAATTTGTCCTACAATCATAGAATCACAGATTAGTAGTGCTGGAAAAGAACTTGGAGTCTTCTAATCTAACCCTGCCAAGACAATAGTCCTTCTATCACCCCGGACAAATGGTTGTCTAATCTTTTCTAGAAGATATCCAGCAATGGAGCTCCCAGAATTCCAGGGGGCAAGTTCTCCATTGATTAATTGTTGTCACTGACAGGAAATTCCTTCTTATTTACAGGTTAGATCTCCATGGATCTGATGAGCTTCAACCCATTGCTTCTTTCCCTGGCTGATGAGGAATAAATTGATGCCATCTTCCCCGTGGAAGATGCTACTAGTTCTCCTCTCTTTATTAGGCTAGATATACTGAGTTCTTTTAGCCAATCATCATATGATTTAGGCTCCAGACTCCTAATCTCAGGTGAAATGCAGGACTGGATGATTCACAAACCGAAATTAAGATTGCTGGAAGAATGTGCAGATGATACCACTCTAATGGCAGGAAGTTAAGAGGAACTAAGGAGCCTTTTGATGAGGGTGAAAGAGGAGAGTGCCAAAGTTGGCTTGAAACTCAACATTTAAAAAACTAAGATTGTGGCATCTGGTCCCATCACTTCCTGGCAAATAGAAGGGGAAGAAATGGAAGCAGTGACAGATTTTAGATTTTTCTTGGCCTCCAAGATCATTGCAGATGGTGACAGCAGCCATGAAATTAAAAGACGGTTGTTCCGTGAGAGGAAAGCTGTGGCATACCTAGAGAGCATATTAAAGCAGAGACATCACCTTGCTGACAAAGGTCTGCATAGTCAAAGCTGTGGTTTCCCCAATAATAATGTATGGCCATGGGAGTTGGACCATAAGAAAGACTAAGTGCCAAAGTACTGGTGCTTTCACGTTGTGGTGCTTGAGAAGACTTTGAGAGTCCCTTGGATTACAAGGAGATCCATTCAGTCGATCCTAAAGGGAATCAACCCTGACTGTTCTTTGAAGCACAGATCCTGAAGCTGAAGTTCAAATACTTTGGCCATCTAAGGAGAAGAGAGGATTCCTTGGAAAAGACCTTGATGTTGGGAAAGATGGAAGGCAAAAGGAGAAGGAGGCAGCAGAGGAAGAGATGGTTAGATGGTCTCGTTGAGATGGTTAGATAGTGTCATAGCATGCATTTGGGGAAACTCCCAGAGACAGTGGAGGTCAGGGAGGGGGACTTGCATTCCATGGTCCATGAGGTCATGAAGTGTCAGACATTACTTTGCAACTGAACAATAACAACCAGCCCTGATCATCTTGGAGCTCTTCTTTGCACTTTTCTAAAGCCTCAGATCTTTTTTGTATCATGATGACCACAATTCTTTGTCATCATTTTTGCCACTTCTAAGGCTGTGTCAACCACTCTGGCTCTGACCCATCCTGCTTCCTCACAACCAAACACCAGAAATCATATAGCAAAATAACTGTCCACCAGCGCCCCAAGTTAGACATGGTTAAATCAGCTTTTCAAAGTGCTCCCAATTATAGCATGTAAAGGATACCTTGGTCAATAGTACTGAAACTATTACTGAAGGACATCTTGGTCAATTAGTACTGAAACCTTCCAAGCACCTTCCAATCTAAGACGTTTCTACAGGTTCTGCCCCCAATATTCAATTCTCCTTGAAGGCCATTCACCTTGGGGATTAGGTTCAGTCCACTTGCAGTGGATCCTAAAGTTTTCAAAAATAGAGAAATATCACCAAAATTTATCCCACCTTGTTGAGCAACTTTACCCGTGACAGAGAATCCTGGTTGATAAAAAGTCTCTGTCTTTCAAAACTGCCCAGTTGCTGTGCGATGGGATCCATCTTGGGAATAACCAGCCAGCTCATGATATCAAGATCTGCTGTTATGTCACCATTTTCATCCAAGTACAGTTTCTTCCAGGAAAAATTGCAAAACTCATTCTTTTCCAGAAAGGGATGAAACTAGAATGGAAACATGCAGGAAATTTAAAAACAGAAACCTTGGTTTTTTATCCCTTATTCTTATAGCCTTTTTACATTTGAGTCTTTCTAAAGTTGTCTAACCTGCAAATATTGTGAGTTGGGAGAACAAGAGTTACCACTATCTTCAAAACTAAAAAAGGTTCAGCAAAATGTGTCTATTTTATATTCAAAAATATTTGTTGACCAAATTTCCACTGTTAAAGAGAACACTTTAAAGGAGATCACAAATTGAAGAAAGAAAGAAAGAAAGAAAGAAAGAAAGAAAGAAAGAGATTATCTGTAAGCTCCTTGGAAAAAGGCAAGATGATTCCTAGAAAGCATTACTAATCTTCTCTCAGGTACACCAGCAAGGGAACATGACCACATGAGCCAACTCAGCTTTGTGGGAAGGTTACATCGAGAGATTCATGCAAGCCTGAAAGTACAAACCTCCCTCCAAATCATTGGAAAGCCTGATGACTTAAGGAAGGTCCTTTCTGAGTTTCTTTCTCTGAAAGTTATGCAACTGTGGGCTCCCCCACCGTGTCCTGTCATTCTCTAGGCAGCATCTCTTCTGCCTGTCCCCCAAGGTAATTGCTTGGTTTTCATTGATACGTTTCTATCTCGCCTTCATGATTTTTCTAAATAATTCAAGGCGGCGATCATATCAAACACGTTTTCCCCACAATAACAACCCTGTGAGGTAGGTTGGGCTAACACAGAGTGACTGGCCCAAAGTCACCCAGATGGCTTTCATGGCTAAGGCAGGACTTGAACCCATGATCTCCCTCTTTCTAGCTTGATGCCACGCCATATTTGCACAAATAATTACACTTTGCCAATTGTCAATGGATTGCGGGGCTGTTGGTGAAAGAATTTGATTTCATTGAAGTATTAACAAACTACTTCCTGATAATTAAGTTAATTGATTAAGAAAATTAATTTCATTGTCCCTTATAAAACTGGGGTGTTGTTAATAAAATTAGTTCTTGGTCTTCTATTCTATACTTTCATTAACATAGAAGAGCCACGGTGGTGCAGTGCTTAGAGTGCAGTACTGCAGGCTACTTCTACTGACTGCCAGCTGCCTGCAATTTCCTAGTTCAAATCTCACCAGCCTCAGGTTTGAAACTTGGTCTTCCATCCTTCCGAGGTTGGTAAAATGAGGACCCAAATTTTTGGTGGCAACATGCAGACTCTGTAAACTGCTTAGAGAGGGCTGTAAAAGCACTGTGAAGCAGTATATAAGTCTAAGTGCTATTGCTATAGGCAGATAGTGGATAAAATAAGATTGTTTTGAAGTAACATTTATACCACATCTTAGATAAAGCTATTTTTATACTGATTTGAGGAGTCCTTGGTGCTCTCTGAGATTGTTTTTATGATATTTTAAAAAAACACTTAGTTTCCAGAATAATATTTATGATTTCCTAATAGACAGAGGTGCATAAGAAAATCCAGTAGAAAAATGTGTAATTTTTAGCAATTAAGACTAAACAAACTATGCTATCTGATATAGGACTAAACGGATGGTATGTACAATGTAGATCTTTCATTAAGATTTCATTTGTAACTTTTTCTCATATTATTCCTTAATGTATAACTTAGTCCCAGATATCAAATTTGAAACACATCTTGATGGTTTACCATAATGGGCTGGAAAAAAACTGAATGGACTTTAAGAGACAGGCAAGTACAAAGTTATTCATTTAGTGGAAGCAAAATTAGATTCAAGGGAAGACGCAGGAGGGATACCAAAATTGATAACAATATTTGTGAAAATGATATCAAAACAGTCGTTGACTGGAAACCAAATGTGAACCAGCCATCGTTTCCAGTCTGAGGAAACCCAAACTCAAGTTCCAGGACCCCTTGAAGGAACCATGGTTGGAGAAGACGTTGCAGAAAATCTGCCTCAGAAAGGGCCAAGAAGTACGAACAATGTTTCTGTTCTTAGCCTTGAAGAAAAATAAATGAGAGGAGCCTGATTGGATGATGGGAGCTGAAAATAAGAGGGAGTCTGGGACTCCTTTCATAGAATCATAGGGCTGGAAGAGATCTCAGAGGTCTCCTAGTCCAACACCCTTCTCATGGCAGGAGCCTTTTACCATCTGAGTCAAATGATTATCCATTCTATTTTTGAATGCGTCCAGAGATGGAGCATCCACAACCCCAAGATTCATTGGTTCAATTGCTCTCACTGTTAGAAAATGTCTGTGTTTGGTCACTCTTTGACAAGCTTCCACCCATCACATGACCTTGTCCTGCCCTCAGGTGTTAATCCCCTCTTCTTTATGAGAGTCCCTCAAGTACTGGAAGAGGGCCACCATGCCCCCAATAATCCTCTTCCATAGGCTACAGCATATACTAGGACACAATCTCTTCATTGGAGAAGGGAAGATACAGGACTCTGCCAATAACTGAAAGAAGTTACCCAGAAGCCTAAGACGTGCTTATGTTATTCCAGAGCATCAAACGTGGAGAAATGAACTCAGTTACAAGAGAGGAAGTTCAGTAAAGCAGTGAAGTTGTCTCTCCTTTATTTGCCTTCAGATGCAAGTAACCAGGAACAGGAGTTCAAAGCACGAAACGTTTATAATATGCTACCTATACACAAGCTACATTAGTTGGATCTACTCATAGTCAAGCCAAATTGGTGCTAGAGAACAATCAAAGGAATTCATGGGGGGTGGGTTGACTTGGGTCTCTTGTAGGGACATAATGACTCAGAACTGATGCTGTGCTTAACCCCTCCCTCAGGCTCAGCCTGCTCATCTCCTACAGCCTGAATGCAAGGACCAAGCAGTCATCAGTCAGAAAAGCTTTGACTGGGATTCCTGCAGAGAGGAGGGGTTGGGTTAAGTGGTCTCAGGATCCCCTTCAAAGTTATAATTGTAAAATTCCATGATCGCCCCTTACACCAATTTATTTAAACATGTGTACATTGTTTTAAAATTAGTCATGTTTAATATCATGGAGCTCTTTCTTTGGAACATTGTGCCCTGAGAGATTAAGATTGGACAAAACGTGGTTCACAAGGAGATTGAGACGGTTCCCCTCCTTCTCCTCTGGATTCCTTCTCCAAAGGAAAGAAGATTAATGGGGCCTTGTGGGGACCCCATACCTGCCACGGCTGCAGCCTTGGAGACCCCGGCCTCTCTTTGCCATTCTTTCTCCTCCTGGATCGGG
The DNA here is from genome assembly GCA_032467955.1 of Pseudoxenodon macrops. Taxonomy (NCBI): domain Eukaryota; kingdom Metazoa; phylum Chordata; class Lepidosauria; order Squamata; family Pseudoxenodontidae; genus Pseudoxenodon; species Pseudoxenodon macrops. The sequence goes on from JANHFT010001438.1 coordinate 34,788, forward strand.
AGGAATATGCGGCATTCAAGGCCTGGGCCAGAGTCTTAATGACATTACTAAAAGTCAGATCATTTGTGACCTGGAGGCCGTTAGAGATCCTTTTTGTAGCCAGTGGAGCTTTCTGGGTGCATCTTCTCCGGCCTTTGACAGAAAAGACGTGCTTTGAAAAAGTACAGTGAAAATGTTGATTTTGAAACTGGGGCTCTATAAAGAAAGTGGATTCAAAGGGATCATATGTAAGTGTTTGTTTCAACTGAGGAGGAAAGCTCCAAATACTATGGATATATTTCAAAAGTCTGTGGTTTCTGATTCTATATTTTGCTAAGAATGACATGATCCAGACTTTCCCTGCAATGGGTCCTGGCAAATGCATGAATGTTAAATGGAAAGGAAGAATTCTCTGCAAAAGGGGAACTTGTTCCATGAAGTGAACAAAGACGTTGACTTCTCTCCACTTAGAGAGGGAATCACTGAGGGGTGCTGTGTATCCACGTGTTGAGAACAGTTGTGATATAACAACGCAAATTCCACTCCTGACAAGCAAAGGAGGGAAAGTCCTCATGAAATTCTCTCCCTTATCTGTGTCTGAAGCAAAGAGGCCAATCAGGGTCCATCTGAAATGGAGGAGCAGGTGGACAATTGCTGGGTACTGAATCCCTTCTTTGGGGAACATCTGGTAGAAAAATGGAAATTTGCTTTTATCACTCAGAGCCTGTGAAGCACTTCGATAACTGATCTGAAAAAGTAATGAAGAAAGCTGTATTATATTTGGGGTCAGATGAAGTCCAAAATAGTAGATATTAATAAATCCAACCTGGTTCCCATTAACATATTAGAAGACTTTATTGCTGATCAGCCATTAGGCCCTGTCAAGATGCATAATGCAGAACATAAAACATTAATCTTTGTATAAATAGGGAATGCAAGAAAAAAAGAATAAACAATCTAAATCATTTATGTATCACCCCTACAGTTTACCACAAACAGAACCAAATGTGCAGATCTCAACTGAACTGTTTTGCTCAAATAAAGGGCAGCATTACATGTAAATGTTTGAATTCTGACTGCCTAGCACAGGGGTCTGCAAGCTTAGACACTCAAAGAGCCATTTGGACCCATTTCCCAGAGAAAACAAAACACCAGGAGCCACAAAACCTGGGTGGGCGTGGCCAACTCAATGTCAGTCACTCCCACCCAGTCACATGACACCTCCAGCCGTGTCTACCCAGGTTTTGTGGGTCACTATGTTTTCTTTTCTATGGGAAACAGGTATTTAACTCTTTCTCTTTCTCTCTCTCCATCTCTTTCTCCCTCTCTCCCTTCCTCCCCCTCTCATCTCGTTTTCTCTCCCTCTCCAATCTCCTTCCCTCTCTAATTGCTTTCTCTTCCTCCCTCTCCCCATCTCTCTCTCTCCCTCCCTCCTATCTCTCTCCCTCTCTTTCTCCTACTCTCTCCCCTTCTCTCTCTCTCTGCTTAGAAATGATCATCAGCCCGGCGGAGGCTTCCCTTCGGGTGACCCTCCTCCCCCTCTCACAACCCCCTAGCTAGCTGTGGCAGGGCCAGGAGGGTATGTGCACGCAGGGAGACCCTCCTCAAACAAGCGCCAAAGCGCTGCAAAGGCACCCCAGGGCAGGTGGCCACTCGCTTGAGGGTCTAAACCGGAGGCAAAGGGACACAGCTTCTCTCCTGCCCTAAAGATCCGGCCATCGCCTTGCCGTGTTCCCTGCCCAATCACCCCACAGCTCTTCAGCCAAGTGGGGAGGGCGGAAGCTCTAGTCCAAAGTGGCAGGGAGTGAAGGCTGCCTTATGCACAAATGTGGCATGAAGGCAGGTACAGGATTGCTTTGCACTGAGGCTCTGGCCATCACCTTGATGTCCCCACCACCACCACATGAGAGGAGGAGGAGGAGGAGGGGTGCTGGAGCTTACGCCCTCCCCACTTGGCCAAAGACCTGTGTGGAAGGATTGGGCAGGGGAACATGGCAAGGCAATGGCTGGATGTTTAGGGCAGGAGGGAAGCTGTGTCCAAAGACCCTCCTTAAGTGAGTGGCTGCCCGCCCTGCATGTGCCTTTGCTGTGCTTTGGCGCTTGTTTGAGGAGGGTCCCCCCACGCGTGCGCACCCTCCTGGCCCTGCCACAGCCAGACAGGGAGTCGGAAGAGGGGGAGGAAGGCCGCCCAAAGGGAAGCCTCTGCCGGGAGTGGCGATTGTTGCTCAAGCAGCTCCGGAGAATCAGCCCCGACCGCTTTTCGATTCCTGCTGTTGCCCTTACCTTCTCAGGCCAGGTGAGGAGAGGGCAAGGGGCGGAGCCAGCCAGATGGGATAGGGAGCCATAGCAGAGGGCCCAAAAAGCCACATGCAGCTCCAGAGTTGCAGGTTGCCAACCGCTGGCCTAGCAGGGATGCTATTTAAATATAAGAATCTTCATTGTCCATTGTCCACAAATAATTCCCTCAACACTGTCGAAGTATTTACATAGTCCGCACTCCTATTAATCTTCTCATTGTTCCTGTCACCCATCTCCTCCCACTTATGACTGCATGACTGCAACTTTGCTGCTTGTATCCTTATGATTTATATTGACTGTTTCCTAATGTGGTCTGATTGCTTATTTGTACCCTATGACTATCATTAAGTATTGTATCTTATGATTCTTGATGAATCTATCTTTTCATGTACACTGAACGCATATGCACCAAAGACAATTTTTTTGTGTGCCCAATCACACTTGGCCAATAAAGAATTCTCTTCTGTTCTGTCCCATTCCATTCATTGCATAATAATTCCTTCCATGTGGAACCACATCTACATGGAGGGAAGCAAGCAGTGGGGTATCCCAAGATTCCATTTTAGGCTTTTCGATATCTTCATAAACTTTGATGGGTTCCAACAATAAACTGGCAGGAATAGCCAATGCCTCAAAAGACAAGCTCAAGATCCACACAGATCTTGGCAGACTAGAACACTGGGCCCTACCTAACAAAATTATATTCAATGTAGATGAAAGTGAGGCTCTATACTTAAGCAAGAAAAAGCAACTGTATAGGTATAGACTAGGTGAAACTTGGCTTAAGGCCAGTAACTGCGAGGGTCAAAGCGGACTCACTTTCTTCATTGCCTGCATCAACTTCCAGCTTGCAGTTTGCCAAGCAGAAATGGGAGGGGGTGGGGGGGGTTGGCCCAGACTGCTTTCCGAAAACAAAAGTACTGAGTATAATTGGTGGACAATGAACTGCAGGCAGCCCAGGAATGAAAAGAGGGTTTAATCCAGGGGTGAAATCCTACCGGTTCGCACCATTTCTATAGAATAGGTTGCAAGCAGCAGGTGACGTCATAGAACCGGTCCTGTTAAACCTGTTCAATCTGTTAAGTCTGTTGCTGGTGCCATTGTGTGTGCTTTTGCATTGTGTGTGAGTCAGTACAGCTGCTTTTGCATGGTGTGTGAGTCAGTTGTGTTGTTTTGTGTTGTGTGTTTGTAAAGTATAAAAGTATTTTGTGTTCTGTCTGTGTAAAGTGTAAAAGACCCTCACCCGGTCACCTGACCTCCAAGCCACGCCCACAAAATAAGCCACACCCACAGAACCAGTAGGAAAATTTTTTAGATTTCACCCCTGGCACAGGAGCTCCCTTAGGGGGAAGGGTCAGCTTTCTTAACTAATGCCAATTCCAGCTGCTATGAGAAGGTCCCCTCCCCTCTAGGAACTGGTGTCCCTGATCATTTTGGAGTGGGCTGCAGAAGCAATCTGGAACCTAGTTTCCTCAAAGACATCTGCTTGTGTGACGACTCTGACCCAACTTTGGAAGATGTCAGTGAAGCCTGATTTAAGCTAGACCTGGAAGGGAAAGTTGATTTAAACTTAGGAGAGCAAGGCAGTTCTGCTAGCTGGGTGGTTCTTGTTCTGCCCCAAATGAAGGATATCCCTTCACTCCTTTAAGGGATACATATGTAAGTAGATAAGTATGTATTTATTTTTTAATCTTTATTTTTGTTTATTATACTTATCTATGTAAACATATACATTATTGAAATATACTGTATTTGCAGTAGAGCTATAATACATGTTAAAAGTCACTGTTTGTTTTCACAAGTCATTATAGATTACACATGTTAGGGTATACCATGTCACATGTTATACCTTTTACATATTGGGTATAAAACTTTGCTCGGTTGCTCCTTGGAAAATTCTATATAGTTTGTCCTTACTGGAACACAAACTCCATGCAGTTACAAAGATAAGAAGAATTACTTAATCTGTCTTTCTGATCTGCTAGTTTTCCACAGCATAGAAAACTAGGTGAAAAGCATAGCAGAGGAAACATGGCTAGATGAAACCTGGCTTAATGCCAGTAATTATGTGTGTGGGGGAATCTTGGAGTTGCTGGAGCCAGCAATGTGTGGCAGCAGCCAAAAAAAGCCAATGCAACCCTAGGCTGTATTAATAGAGGGATAGAAACAAGAACACATGAAGTTCTAGTACCACTTCACAAAGCCTTAGTAAGACCACACTTGGAATATTGCATCTACGGTAGTTCTGATCACCACAATATAAAAAGATGTTGTGATTCTGGAAAGAGTACAGAGTAGAGCAACAAAAATGATTATGAGGCTGGAGGCTAAAACATATGATTAACAGTTCCAGGAATTGGGTAGGTGTAGTCTAATAAAAAGAAGGACTAGAGGAGATGTGACAGCAGTGTTCCAATATTTGAGGGACTCCTACAAAGATGAGGGGGGGTCAAAAAACCCCCTCATCTTTGGAAAAAACACCAAAAGGCAAGATGAGAAACTACGGATGGAAACTAAGGAGAGACGTAACCTAGAATTCGGGAGAAATTTCCTAGTGGTGAGGGAAATCAATCAATGGAATAGTCTCCCTTCAGAATTTTTGTGTGCTCCATCACTGGGAGGCTTTCAAAAAGAGACTGGACAATCATTTATCTGAAATGGTCTCCTGTTCAATCAGGGGGTTGGACTAGAAGATCTCCAAGATCCCATCCAACTCTATTATTCTATGTTCTATACACAAGGAGGTCACCCTTTGGAGCATGCAATCTCACTTCCCATTGCTTGAAATGGAACCATTTAATATAGTTGAACTATTCCACCACCACCCCCAAACAAACAAATGTATCGTAAGTGTTTTGATTGTGCATTTTTTCCTTCAGAATTCTGGTACTCTGGAGTACAAGCACAAAAAAAGGAGTTTAAAACTGGGGGTTACAGGCAATCAAGTAGGAAGGAGACGTTTGAGCAATATTACCACTGATGTCAAAGCATCCCTCCCCCAAACTATGGGAATGAAATACAACATCAACACTTTCAGAGATTTATGCTTCTATTCCAAGTCTCTCTGTCTAGAGGAGTTATCTCTCTTAAGGACAAAAACAGATGAAAGGAGATAAAACATTGCCTGATATAAACTATGACTTTATTGTCTGGAGGTCCTATTATACTGCTGTAATGAACTGGCCACATCATACATTTAAAATCTACCTGGAAACAGTCCAGGTCATTCTGTTTTAGAACAGCCCCAGCCTTGGGAAAATAAAATGGAAAAGACCTAAGGGTAAAAACCCATTCATGAGAAGGAAATGTTGCAAATCATTAGCTGAAGAAAGCAGACATTCTGCCCCAATTCTATGTGGACATGAAGGAAAGATGGTCTATGGTCTGCTAACTACCGAAAAGCAAATATGGCATATAATTTATTTAGATGAAGTGTGCAAATTGTTTTTATTTGTTCTACAGCTAGCTGTCTCACCTCTGCGTGAACTCCCTAAACTGAGATCTGCTTGGAAGGCGGTAGAGGTCCCTTCTGAACACTTCCCTCCAACGTGTTTGCTTTGGCAACTTCCATGTTCCTACGAGCTTCTCTTCCAAGGATATCAATCACTCTTGCACCCAGAGAGAAAGGCTGTGCACTCAATGCGATGACAAAATGAAACATGTTTGAAGCAAATCATGTGTCCCCATGTGCCAGGGATTATGTTATTTGTTCAAGGAACATGTTCTGAATATTTCAGGCTTCTGTTACTTGGGGCTTGTAAATTGTATTGTCCAATTTTGGAATTAATGAACTCATGAGACAAAAAAAAAGTTTCACGATGGAAGGATAACTTGGAAGTGCAATAACATATATGCTCTAGTAGGCATTCATAATTTGTAATTTATTGGTGACATGTTAACTTTTTTTTTTTTTTGCTAAAAAACTTAAATTCAGAAATAATCTGAAAGTTTTAGTCAGAAAACTCAATAATGGATGTTGGACATGATCCTTCTTCTGATTTTATTATTCCAGTCCTGGCCATAATATAATTCAAATTAACAGATTTTAGGTTTGCACAACAGACTAAAGCCCACGTTAACAAAACACACTATGTATTATTTAACATGCTAAGTCCAAACATATAAAAGTAGTTATATTTAATGTATGCAACAGGCTAAGTCAATGATTGGTTCCTACAATGTGTTATATCCAATTTCCATTTTAGGCTACTTGGTCTTGTTGTGAGATTCTATTCAATATGCTCATTGATGGATTAACCAGGGGTCGGCAACCTTAAACACTCAAAGAGCCACAAAGGTCCTAACCGGAAGCCCCCGTTCAATTCTGGAGCCAACCGGAAGTCCAGTTCCCCCACCAGAGTCTCCTCCTAGTGCGGGATCCTTTTTCCACTACCTGTCCTAGCCGAAAGCTCTTATCAATTGTGGAGCCGACCAGCAACAGGGAGCCGCAGCAGAGGGATGAAAGAGCCACATGCGGCTCCAGAGCCTCGGGTTGCTGACCCGTGAACTTGACTAAACTGGCTCTTGTATGGTCTTCTGCTTGATAGTTTTCCCTTATCAAGGTATCAATTAGGGAACTACTAAGGAGAAAATCACACTCCTGAAAATTCACCTTGCTGGTTTCTGACCAGCTTGTGAAAGGCCCTCCTGAATCTTCCTTATTGTTCCATAAGGGATTGCTATTCTTTGGAGTAACGTTGGGTTACCAACTAAGAGTGGGTGCAAAACTGAACCACCAGTAGCCCTTAACTTACAACAGCTCATTTAGCGACTGTTCGAAGTTACAACAGCACTGGGAAAAGTGACTTATGACCATTTTTTCACACTTACGACCATTGCAGCATTCCCCATGGTCACGTGATTGACATTCGGAGGTTTGGCAACTGTCTCATATTTATGACGGTCGCAGCATCCTGAGGTCATGTGATCCTCTTTTGCGACCTTGTGACAAGCAAAGTCAATGGGGAAGCCAGATTCACTTAAAAAACCATTTCACTAATGATACACTTAATCAATGTGGCATGGAAAGTCGTAAAATTGGGGGGAAGGAACTAACAAATGTCTCGCTTAACAACATAAATTCTGAGCTCAGTTGTGGTTGTAAGTCAAGGATGCACCTTGACTTAAATGCGCCTGTACAGTTTTTAGGTGCATCAAGAGAAAGTGCAATTCTGCTTTGATCAGACTCTACTGCATTATGCTCTCACTTCTGAGCACTGTCTTTTAAGAGCAGCAATTCAAGAGAAATTGGAAGAGATTGAGAGAGGGGAAATGAAACGATCAGGACCTAAAAACCAGGCACCAGGAATAACGGTGAGTCAAGGAAATAGGTGATTCAATAAAATGTTCGCCTCAAGAAGAAAAATGATAGCATTCTTCAAATACTTGAAAAGGCATCAAACAAGACCTCAAGACCTATTGTGTTTTATCCAAAGGGCACGACCCAAAATAATAATATTGTAAGTTTCAGGAAAATTCCAACAGGATGTTTGAAAAAGCTTCTTATGGGGTATGAACGGGGCATCTAATGATATGAAGAAGTGGATAAGACTCAAACAGAAATTAATATAGCCATCTGTCTGGGATGCATTTTAAGATTGCCGAGGTGAAGAAACCATGCTGTATAATAATAAAATAATATTCTTGGAATCCTGCAATGTTTCTTCATTTGACGGTACCTGAAAAGTTTTATATCAGTCTTGAAACCCTTTTATTTTATTGCTTTTCAGAATATTACATCAGCTTTTTAACGCTATCTTAAGTGTTTTAAAATGTCCATAGGCTGCATCTTTTCCATTTGTGTTTTCTTGTATTTGCTGAATTGAGCATGAAGTGCTTCAGAGGAAGCAAATTATCTGAGAAGTAAAGGATCAAATGAGGGGAAGGGGAGGGAAGGAAAGGAAAGGAAAGGAAAAGGAGGAAAGGATTTTTAATTTGAAATAACAAAACTTTATAAGACCAATCCATTTTCTCGTCTTCAGGTTTCAATCTTAATTCCTGGTGAAGTGGACTGAGAAAATATTAGTAACTCAACAAAACTTAACTTGCGGTTCCTTTCTGATCTACACTATTATAGCTGATGGGAGTTATTGGCCTCTTGATTTATACTAATCCCCAACTGACCACCAGAGAAAGTAGATTAAAGAATGCTGCTCTCTTTGAATACATGGATTTTATAAATAGGTTCCAATTTTCAGGATTGCAGGAGAGACGAACAACCTGTTTTTCATTCTCTAAAAGTCCTTTGCTTCATACCAAGCATAATTTACAGAGATTCCAAAGAGAACAAGGTCATTTGAAAACACCCGATGCAAAAAAAAGTTACACAAAGACACACACAAAGAATAAACTGTGCAGGAATGTTCTTTGATGTACTAAACCAGGGGTGGGCAACTATGGCCCCTTTATGACTTGTGGACTTCCAACTCCCACCATTCCTGAGCCATCCATGCTGTACTAGACCAATTGGGCACCTCAGGTACGATGAGACTACAACTCCCAGCCAGCACACAGCTTCTGCAAATTGCAATTCCAGCATACCTCAAAAGCACCAGGTTGGAATAACTGTCCCAGAAGAAAGTTAAAATAAAACTAACCCTCCACCATTTTTCAATATAGCATTGTTTCCTCCCTTTGTATGTCCTGTTTCACCCCTTTTTGTTGCATTTCTGATGTTTATAGAAAGATATGCTGTTATTCTTTAAAAAAATCAAATTAAGCCCGCAGTTTGCTAACTGTCAATCAAGGCTATGCAGAAATAGTTTAAACCGGCTTAATAACACGGACCATGCAATGCTCAATTTCAAATAAATACACACACACACACATCCATATCCACACAAATGAAAGCTACACAGACAGATGTGTTTTGTGAACATTCTGTATTTACACATCCACACTTCCTTGCAACAGGTTTAAAAAAAAAAACTGTTTGAAACACAAGACTAGAATTGCCATCAGTTTAAAACTTTCACAATTATTTAGAAGTGCAAAATTACATGCGCATGTGTGATACGGGTTTTGTTTCTTTTATTATTATTATTATTGCTGTTCTGCTGTGTGGCTCCCACGGAGATAGAACCAGCACAACAAGTTTGCACTGGGCTGCCAAGATGCTT
>JANHFT010001438.1:45547-56809 GCA_032467955.1 Pseudoxenodon macrops
AACCGATATCATTGCAAAGGAACAAAATATTTTTTTTGCACCAGCAGAAAGAATAAACCAACTTTCAATGTTTTTTTTTAAATCAAGCAGAATAGTGCAAAGTGGGGAAGTGAAAACATTTAGCGATATTTTTTAATTTTGCTGGATAAACAGACCCAAGATGCCACCAATTTCTACTCATGTTTATTCAGAGAAGTGGGGAGGGGCAAGAAAAGTGTTGCCTTCGAAAGCACAGAAAGCCACATGATCCGGTTGTACACAAGTCTCCGAAGGACTCCAAGTCCCAGCGTTCCAGCCCAAAACATCAGAGCACATGAGGGAAAAGTTAAGCATGAGCTGAAGATGCAATAGACCCCAGATTTTGCTGGCAACGCTGGAGAAAATTTGCGCCAAGAAAACAGAAACAAAGCCAGACAGTTCAGGACTGGAGAGAGGGAGAGGGAGGAGGGAGAATCTAATCCGGACCTTTCCAAGATTTACACAAAGAAATCCAACCCGGAAATATTAGGCATGAACAAAACAACATCATTAGGAAAACAACCAGTCCTGATAGAACACTCTTAGAAAACAACAGTAAGTCTCCTGGGCATTTCAAAACAATAGGGCACTCTGTGGTGGGACCCAGGTTGGAATGTAAAATCAGGAAGTTGCATGAATTCCAACCACATGCCAGATTTGGATGCTTTCAAGATGCTTTTGATAAAGCCATTCACATCTTAATTGGGTAGCCTTGGAGAAGTCAGTTGCTGTTAATTTGCCATCCTGCAAAACAAAAACAAAAGAAGTCGCTTTGCATGTTTACTTAGAAGTTCCACTGCTTGCTTTCCGTGTCCTAATTGGTCCTTTGATTGTCTCACTCAATGTCTTGTGTTAAGGAAGGTTTTGGGATTGAAGCAGACAGTTAGTGTGAGGTGAACTCGTTCAGTTATAGGAGGATCCCCTTAATATTTTTCATATGGAAGGGGCAATTTGGAGAATTTCTAAATCTCTCGCAAGCTGCTTATTAGGACTCTTATTTTTGACAGCTTTATCACGTTTCTCTTCCAAAGATCTCAGAGCAAATAAGTGAATGGCTTCTCTTGCCCAAATGTATCCTTCCAACAATTGCAGGAAGTGGGTTAAATTGAAAGATAATGCAAGACAGGGTGAGCTTCATTTGAGTGGCAAAGTGGAGAGAGCCTTGTACACTAGGCTATCCTATCTCTGGATAATTTTTGATCAAGTTCTAGTAATTCTTTGTGAAATGTACACGTAGTCCTTGACTTACGACCAGTTGCTTAGCGACTGAAATTACAACAAACCTAAGGGTACCTACGACCTCATTCCGAATTTCAATGGCTGCCTGCCTACCCCATGGTCACATGATCGGATTTTGATCGCTTAGCAACCAGCCTGCATTTATGGCTGTTTGCAGTGTCCCGCAGTCACATGACCACATTTTGTGATGTTTGTGCCAAAATGTGGCAATTCCTTCTGGTTTTCAGCTAAATTGGCCAATAGCAAACAATTAATTCACTTAATGACCATGGCATTCATTTAACGACTGCCACTAATAAAAAAACATAAAATCAGATTGGTTAGATCAGTGATGGCTAACCTTTTTGCCATCACGTGTGAAAAGCGGGGGTAGTGTGTGGGGTTGCGCGCATGCGTGCCCACACCCATAATGCAATGCCCTCCCCGCACATGTGCGCACAACCACGACCACCCCATGCTGCCTCACCACCCATGTGCGCAGGCCTCACTGAAGCTTCCAGATTTCTGGTAGGCCCATTAGGCCATTTTTCACCCTCCCCAGGCTTCAAGAGGCTTTCCTTCCGGTAGGCCCATTGGGCCGTTTTTCACCCTCCACAGGCTCCGGAGGCTTTCCTGAAGCCTGGGGAGGGCGAAAACAGTTTCCTCTCACCCTCTGGAAGGGCAAAAATCAGTTGGCCAGCGCGTGCATGCGCACTACAGCTGACAGATGGCAATGCCTCACGTGCCCTCAGATATGGCTCCGTATGCCAACTGTGGCACGCGTGCCATAGGTTCGCCATCACGGGGTTAGATGGATGAGCTGCTTTATAACTGTCACGACTGTAATGGACATGCTCCATTATGGTTGTAACTACCTGTATGTCTCACTTTTTGTCGAAGACCTCAAGGCAATATAAGAGCATTCCCTTTGTCCTCTTTTTTTTTAATAAGAAGAAGCCTGTGAGGTGGATTGGGCTGAGAGAGAATAACAGACCAAAGTCCTCTGACGAGCTTTTTTGGGCTGAAGATAGATTCAGCCCTGGGTATCCCTGATTCTTAACACACTGGCTATTGTTTGGCCACTAATGCAAATGTTGGACCCAAACCAAAGAACATTGTGTTACAATTCCTAAAGATTTTTTTAACTTCCAAAGAAGGTCGATTTTCAACAGCTGGAACTTTGCCAGGGGTGGAGGGAGAGAATAAAAATCCTCCTAACAAAATCGATCACACTTCCTGGGGTTGTTCCTGGGGAAAGTGATCTCTCTCCTTTTGTGTCTTACAAAGCTTTGTGGAGGTGGGAAGATGACGTTGAGCCACGCAAACTGGACTTTGCCATTAGGGGGCAACCTTGTCTTAACCACTAGAGTTTGCTCCCGAAATAGGAAAGGGAGGGGGGACGACAACATTTGTTTAAAGGAGTCTTGAAATGTGCACATTAACATTTCTCTTGGGAATACTGAGTCAGCCCTCTGTAAACAGACCGTCCCCAAAGTGAAACATTCCCTCAGAACTCAAAATGACCTTTTCATGTAAGAGAGATTCGCTACTCAGGCTGCTCCCATCCTATCCTCCGCTCTGCCCTCAGGAAACATCGCATTACGCCAGGTGAGGTGACATGCTTTGGAGCAAGCACGCAGCTGCAGGGCTGCCCATCAGGTATTGGCAGAACTGGACTTCAACTCCCAGAATCCCCCAGCCAGAATCTCCACATTGAGGTATTCTGAGAAGGAACCTCTAGCCACGCCCTGTCATTTTATTGAAGGTAGGAGACATAAATACAAGTCTTGAAACAAACAGCCCTGCTATGCAGGCACATATGTCATGTTTTTTTCCCCCCTTGGCTCCAAACCAGTTCCTGGAGACAGAATGTCGTGCCCTTGGCAGAATCAAAGGAAACACCTTCTTCCTTGGAAAGTTGTATTGCCTGGGCTGGCGCAACCATCTCTTCCTTCAACTGCATTGTCTGGGTTTTCCTTATAGCAACACAGGAGGGAACTCCAGGCATAAAATGTATGCAAATGCAACTATGTACAATTATTTGGAGCAAGTCCTGAACCTGCAAATATATTCTAGCGCCCATTGAAAACAATACATTTTTAGTTTATTCCACTTGTATTAAAGCATAATCATCACTTGGCAGAGAGCACACACACACACACACACCGGTTGTAATTGCATGTTATACTGAGCCACCCAATAGTCAACAACAGGATAAGTTAAGACAGAACTGCTTGGTTAGTTTATAATTTAGCATACCAATCCAGAAAACTGCCTGTCAGGGTGATGCAAACATAGGCCCCAGGGCTTACTTTTAGAATACATTGGATTCCAACTTAAATCATAATGCTGTTACTTTGGAGAAAGCTTTGTGGGATTTAGTGGTACTTGTTTTTGAATAGGTGTGCCTAGGATCCTTGGTGTAAACTCAGTTCATTCAGCTAGCTTTGAATCATCAAGTGGTAGACAAGCCAATATTTCAGGCACAGAGGACTAAAATCATCAGTAACCTATTTAACAGGTTTCTCTAACCCAGGGGTTGGCAACCTTAAACACTCAAAGCACCACAAAGGTCCTAACCGGAAGCCCCCATTCAATTCTGGAGCCGACCGGAAGTCCAGTTCCATTATTATAGTCTCCTCCTAGTGTGGCATCCTTTTTCCTCTACCTGTTCTAACCGAAAACCCGATCAATTGTGGAGCCCACCAGCAACAGGGAGTCGCAGCAGAGGGATGAAAGATCCACATGTGGCTCCAGAGCCATGGGTTGCTGACCCCTGGATTATACAGTTGTTTTTCTAATATGAATCAATAGACTGATTTTGTTCTTTGCAGTAGAATTGGGCAATGTTGCAGCCTGAAGTGTTCTTGTTGATGATGCTCCATTCCACCCTGTCTCTCAATTTTTCATCCCCCTCCACAATGATCAATCAGATTTCTATGATGCTGCACAGCTTGGCTGGCTCCTTTTTGAGGCCCTATTTCCCTCCCTGCTTAAATCTGTGACCTAAAAAGATTTAAATAAGGAGTCACCATTGGTCAGATGACTTCACAGCCATAAGATCATCTCTACATTTTATTTGGATGAAGCGAAGGTTAATCAGGCACTTGTAGTTGGACATGAGACCATTGCTTTACCATGCAGGTCCATAACCATGGGGCAGATTAATTCCTAAATATTTAAAAAATAACTAGAAAGTTAAAGGTGGCGATTTTTATACTCTGCAGCTTTGCTGATGAGGAAATATAGATGAAATGGAATCTTCATTAAAGATATAACTGAAGCATCTGTAAACTACTGTACTCAAATTTCAGTGTGAGTGCCCCAGGAAAAATATTTTTAACAAAGACCAGATAATATTTCGGATGCTCATAACATTTTATGCTGGTTATGGACCTCTTCCTATACCCCTAGTTTTATGCAGAGTTCCCTGTGCTATTTGCCACAATCTTTAAAGCATCCAAGAACAAAGCAACATCAAAATCTTCTTTTCTGTTTTCCCTTGGATCTAGAATAATCTGTTACATTCATTTCTACCCTTTTCTCATTTACTAAAAATTTTCATTGCTAGCCCTGTTACCTTCTCTCCATGTATTTCATTGTGGTGCCTGGCATCCTGTAAAACTACAGCTCAACTGGCGGATTCCAGATTCCATCAGAAAGTGAAATCAACAATGTGGTAATGCTAAGCGGCCTTCAGGATTTCCAGTTTCCTTTAACAGAAATTTGTTTCCAGAAGATTAAGATACAGGTTTCTAAAGCTCTGACCTCTAATTATTATCTGCACTGTTTGTTACTCTCAGAGATCATATCCTGTTCCAAAGAAATCAGCTATTGCGTTTGATGAGAACATTTTCTCAGCTGCTGGATTAATTTCTTCATGTTTTCCATCTCCCTCTCTCTCTCTTTATCTGTTGTGATTCCTGGGTGAAGATCATAGAAGGCTCTTTTGAATGTGCACACACGATGGATTTGGAATCTGTTCTTCAGTAAGTTTTCTCAGGAATAAATTTCACTGAGTCCAAGGGAACTTTTCATTAGTAATCAAGGATGGCTGCTTTACTCCTGGGTCATGCCTTTGGAATTCATGTGCCAGGAATTGCCTTCTTTAAAAATTGAATATTTGCCTTCAACTGCAACTTCTCTCCAATTAGTGTGGAGGTTTTGCTATGACATTCAGCAGGATATAGTTCACAGCCTTTCTCTGTATAAGCAGCCTTTTATAATAAATGTATTAGCTATTTGTTGCATCAGTCTGTCTTGTCTTTTCATCTGTTCCTTGTTTATCTGACAATGGAACTGATATGCATAGTCCATCACTTCTCTTATGCAAACAAAGGTTTCCAGAGAACAAGGACAGACTCTGGATCAAAATCTGGAGTGAAGACCCACATATAATCCCACTGAGGGCTTCAGATCTTTTCTGGACTTGCAACATTATTGGCCAGTGGGCTGGGTCTGCAGCAGCTGCAATAGATTTTGAAATCCAAGCCATCCTTCATACTATTCCATGTGATATACATGTATCTTTGTTGTATTTCATCTTTGAAGGCAAGTTTTAAATTAATTTTGCTGGAAGTCATCTTTATTGAAGATTATTCAATGTTACCAACATTACTATATGAAACCAGTCACTTTGTCTTTTCTATTTGAGTTAAAAATGTGACAGAATCCTCCAAAGTATAGAATTACTTCATATTCTTTATGTACTCAAACTCAGAATGGGAGAAGAAATTAGACAGCAATTAATTTTATACTGTCAGCGAAAAATTATAAACTGACCTTCATTTTTTGCACACACTTGATCTTAGTCAAAGACAGAGAATACTTTATTTGTTTTCATTAACATAAGCTGTATAGTTCTACAGAAATTGTGCTGTGGGTCACCCCATGTTTAGAATATACTAGCTTTCAAAGTATAAACAGTACTCAGGACAAATGATAGACTGATGGATCTAGAAGATGCCAAACCTGTAGCCTACCTGGCAAGAAAATTTCCTTCCCAATGGTTGCTATTCCCAATGAAATAATGAAGACTCCAGCTCTTCAGCAGCACTTATTGAGTAGTCTTCTTCGTATGACCACCAGATGGCAGCAAAGATAACAACTTAATTCTTTGCCGCCATCTAGTGATCAATGGTTCAAACAGCTTATCAGTTACCCATACTTTCAAGGGATGATGATAATGTTGACTGAAGGTGAATACACCTGTCCCAGGATAATGTTGCAGGATCCAACCCTACTTGATCATCTCTGGTCCTGGTGACCGACCAGATTGGATCCTGTGATAATAAGGATGTTCAATCAATTGACCTACCATGGGGGCAAAAATACAGGGCATGGAGTAACCAGAATAATATGCATGGCTAATGGTTTTCTATATACAGGTAATTCTCAACGTATGACCACAATTGAGCCCAAAATTTATGTTGCTAAGTGAGTCTTGCCCTAATTATCCTGTTGTAGTTGTTAAGTGAATCACTGCAGTTGTTAAATTAATTACATGGCTGTTAAGTGAATTTGGGTTTCCCCATTGACTTTGCTTGTCAGAAGACTGTAAAAGGCGATCACGTGACCCCGGGATACTCAAACCATCATAAATACGAACCAATTGCCACGCATCTGAATTTTGATCACATGACTGTGGGGATGATAGAGTGGTCATAAGTGTAGGGGGGAAAAGGTCATGTCACTGTTTTTAGTGCTGTTATAATTTTATACAGTCACTCAATGAATGGTTGTAAGTTAAGGACTTCCTGTACTGGATGACATTTTCTGGACTCCTTCATATGCCTTAGAAAGTTGAGCATTTAGATTGTATGGGCAGCAGTACAGCATAGGGTCATTCCAGATAAGGACGTGCCACTGGGGCAGTGATTGGCCTTGTTTCCTGCTAACTCTGGGATAGGAGGGGGGAGGGGAGAGGGGTTAAGGGTAGCACAGCATAGCAACTGTCCAGAGGTGGAATTATCTATTGAAATTTAGATATTTGGGATAGACAAAAACATCTCCGACACAGTTAATGTAACACAGTTACATTATTGGATTCATTGCTACTATATGTCATGACAATACCAATTAGATGATTTTAAAAGAGGATTAAAATATTTATGAATGATAGAACTATCAATGGATGGAGCCTTATTAGTTATGTATTTCCTATTTAATTAAATATATCTACAGTATTCTTAAATTCTAGTTGTAAGAGAGGAAGAAATGAAGAGGACTATCACTTTTGATGCTAATTCCTTTGGGTTTTCTTAATGCATTACACGATGGGACATAGAATGCTGGATTAAATACGTACACCTCCCCACCTCCACCAGGATTTATGATACTACTTATGTAACAAACCTTTACTAATATTTAGTTGCAGGAATACTGTAGCTCTTATCCTTCAGTATTCTTCCAGCCTGTGCTTAAATATATTCAGGATTTTCATCTTTAACTTGTGTCAAAACTCAGATGTAAACTGGGTAAAGGCAATATGTTTTCTGAGTCAGATTAGAAAAATGTACATATTTACAAATGTTTACTTCCTTGTTAATAAATTACCATGTGTATATTTTACATCTTGTGATATGACATGCAGTCTGTGAGTGAGATAATGTGTCTGAGTCATGGTTTCTGCTTATATTTCTAGTATTTGTTTTATAACAGTGATATATATGGATTTTTTATGGCACTCTAGTAACAGTGGTCTCATACTGTATAATTTGTGTGGCCTCCCTGTTCCCAGAGTTAACATTTACAGTATTCCTGCATTCTGTAGCCAACAAACCAATTTATCCTTCTCTGAACTGCTCTTTGATTCCCCTGTCTCAGTGCACAGGAACACAGAGAGAACAGCGTGCTATTACCTTTTATTTATTTATTTTCTTTCTATCCTGGAAAAAAAAGCATGCATTTTGTACTTTTACTAAGTGTGATAATATATCCCTTTTGTGTACACTTTGTGTCATTTTTATTACATGGGGGTGAAGACATACACGTTCACTTGCAAAATACACGTGTTTGCTTCTAAAGAGCATGTATTGCACCCCATGAGATAATTATGTAATCAATAGTTGATTTTATTTATTTTATTTAGTCAAGCATATATAAGAATACAGAAATATATAAAATGTATAAGCATAGGTGTGAATACATGAAATGGTTACGAATACATGGGGACATTAGGATAGGGATGGTAGGCACGTTGGTATGCTTTTGCACACCCCTTACAGACCTCTTAGGAATGGGGTGAGGTTGACAGTAGACAGTCTAAGATTAAAATTTTGGGGGTTTGGGGATGAAATCACAGAGTCAGGTAGTGCATTCCAGGCATTGACCACTCTGTTGGTGAAATCATATTTTCTGCAATCGAGTTTGGAGCGGTTTACTTTATGTTTGTATCTATTGTGTGCTTGTGTATTGTTGCGGTTGAAGCTGAAGTAGTCATTGACAGTAGGACATTGTACCAGATAATGTTATGTGCTACACTTAGGTCAGACCAAAGGCAGCATAGTTGTAAGTTGTCTAAGCCCAAAATCTCAAGTCTAGTGGCATAAAGTATTCTGTTGCGAACAGAGGAGTGGAGGACTCTTCTCATGAAATATCCCTGGACATTCTCAATTGTATTAATGTCCGTTATGTAGTGCGGTTCCAGACAGATGAGCTGTATTCAAGAATTGGTCTAGCAAATGTTTTGTACGTTCTAGTTAAAAGTACAATAATACCAGAGAAGAAGCTACGCAAGATTAGGCTAAGATTAGGTTAATAGTCCTTGGCAAAGAGAAAAAACTTGTCTCTTCTTTCTTTCCTAATGATTCTGCCTCAAATCATTGGTCCTCAGCAGCAGGGAAGAGGTAGATTGTTGGCTTTCTATTGGAATTATGAAGAACTGTTTCCTTGATCGGCTTGATGCCATGAAAGGGTTTAAAAGGGGTAGCCAGCAAGTTATATTGCATCTGGAGGCCTCATGGAGCAGAGGTGATACATGAGAATCACTGCTTGTGCTGCCACGTTCTGGACCATCCCAGCTTCTGAGTAATTTTCAAGGGTAGTCCCACAAAGAGCACATTGCGATACTCCACCCATGAGGTTTCCAAAGCTTGAGTCACAATCCAGAGCCCCTTTTGGTCTGGAAACAGGTGCAATTTGTGCCAAAGATGAAATCGTGCAAAGCTCTTCCTGGTCACAGTTGCCACTTGTTTCTTGGACTGGTGTGCAAGTTCAGGAAATCTCCCAACTTGCCACTCCAGTTTCCAAAGAAGGAAGGGCCAACCCAGTGTTTTTCCAACTTACCAACTTCAAAATGTTTGGACTTCCACTCCCATAATTCCCCAGCTGCTGGAAGAATACCGGGCTATCCCATTCGGGACTAAACAAAGGGACAGCTTTTTTTTTCCTTGTGCATTTTTTAGTGTTTGCGTGTTAAAGGCCAAAAAATGTGGCTCTTAACAAAGTTATAAAGCTCTGGATGCTGTCCCTGAGTTGAAGAAAGTCACAAATCCTGGTATGCAGGCCTGACACTTGTAGTCTGTTTTTGTTCTTTGATAGACACTGTGGAAGCTGCCTTGTGGGCCCAGTTATGGTCAGAAACATGGAATAATGATTGATGTCACTTAAACCCTGGAAATGGTGTTCTTTGTCAGTTATTGTTTAGTTTAGCTGGAATGGGTAGGGGAGCTAGGTAAGGATGGATGATCCCGTGGCAGGAGTTTGGCAGTGTGAAGGGCGAAAAGTTTATTCAAAGTTTTAAAACAACTTTCAGCTTATTTGATATCCCTCCCTCTACTATATTTGTTCAGTCTTCGTTTTTTGGGGTTTTTTTTTTGGTTGGTGGAGTGATATCAAGAAGGAGGCCTCAAGAGTTCACCCTTCCTTTTGTTTGCTTTTGGGACATATGGCTGCAGCATGGTATGCTAAGCGTTTGAATGCTGAAAGATGTGCTTCTAATTGCTTATTTTACACTAATAGATATATTCACACCAGTGACTGATTCCAGAGGCAGGGCAGAATAATTTCAGTCTTAGTTGGTTTCATAGCAAATTAATATTGCAGCCTATGTGTTGTTTAAAAGGAAGTCTAAATCCAAAAGCGAAATCTTGTAAAAATAAATACTCATCAGCAAATATTTTGATTAACTGAAAATGCTTTAAGTGTCTGGAAAAAAATGGAGCGGGGTAGGGAGAGAGGAAGAAAGACAGAGATGGAGATTTGAAACCCACACCAAGAGCTTCTTAGCTATTCTGTTAGTTCAATAGGACACATCCAAACACGTTTAAATCAGTTTGGCAGCTAGCTATATCCTCTACAACATTTGCCTGTAATATTTGCCTGTAATGATATTTTGAACCAATTCAAAATTCAGATTTGAAGTTCCAGCACTTTCCCAGGTTGGAAAAGGTCTGTTTAATAGATAGGTTTTAGAGTAGGATTGGAGAGCCTGAAGTTCAAATTCATACTCAACCATTATCCCTTATATCCCCCAGGCCCACACAAACCCATGGATCTCTTGTTGTGAGGATAAGATTCAGGGACAAAGTACACCCCCTAGAGCTCCTGGAGAAAGGATCTAATGAATTCATAGGAATAAATGAATCAACATCCCAAACAGAAAAAATATTTATTAATGCTTATCAGCTTGTCATTGCGGTCAGAATGTCCTACCTTACTTTTTAGCAAAAATTATGTCATCCTTAAAAGTGTCTCAGAATTGTATAGCGATGGCTAAAGCAAAAGTTCATGCCCGCTTGGGAATAAAGTGACAAGTGAATTTGGTAGGCAACAGAATATGTGCTTCTCCAGTGTTGTATTACAGAGACGCTAGCCTCAACTCACCATTACTGCATACAATAAATACCCAGAACAGGAGTCTGCAACCTTAAACACTCAAAGAGCCATTTGGACCCGTTTCCCACAGAAAAGAAAAAACTAGGAGCCACAAAACCTGGGTGGGCATGGCCAACTCGATGTCACTCACTTCCACCAGTTGCATGACCCCCCCTAGCCACGCCCACCCAGCCGGTCATTAGGGCAGAG
>JANHFT010001438.1:62300-73059 GCA_032467955.1 Pseudoxenodon macrops
TTACCCACAATATAACATGCATACTAGAATAGCTGGAAGTGTGGCAGGCCAACACGCAGGCCTGACAGAATCATTGCTATAAATGCCAGCTACCAGACCAGCTTGGCCAACATTGATGGTGTAGGTTCAGCTTCAGGGAAGAAGAATTTTTGTTTTGTTTTGTTTTGTTTTAATTGACAGCATCTGTCTTACTGGCATAAAATAAGGGGAGCGGTTGGAAGAAATTATCGAACAAAAGATTGAATTGAAGCCGGAATTCTTTCTATTCGGTCTCTCAGGTGGTAAAATGGATTTAAAAAAAACTTTCAGTATATAACCTTACATACATTAACAGCAGCTTGGATCGTCCTAGCGCAAAACTGGAAACAAGCCAGAATCAATCATAATAAGAAAGATATTAGAATGTGCAGAGATGGACAGGATGACTATGGAGTTGAAAGAAAAGGAAGAATCGGAGTATTACCAAGTTTGGTGGAGATGGTATACCTGGTTAGAGAATAGGAATACATTTAGGGAATAAAGATTATAATCTACATTATTTATATATTACATAGTAGTATATTAATATTATTATATTGTATTATATTTTGAAGATAATAGAACTATAAAGTACAAGTGTGTATATAACGTAATAGAACGTAGAATAGAATAGAATAGAATAGAATAGAATAGAATAGAATAGAATAGAATTCTTTATTGGACACACAAGAAATTTGTCTTTGGTGCATATGCTCTCAGTGTACATAAAAAGAAAAGATACATTCCTCAAGTATCATAAGGTACAACACTTAATGATAGTCATAGGGTGCAAATAAACAATCAAATCATACTAGGAAAGAATCAATATCAATATCGATCGTAAGGATACAAGTAACAAAGTTACAGTCATGCAGTCATAAGTGGGAGGAGATGGGTGATAGGAACGATAATAGTAATAGTAATGCAGCCTTAGTGAATAGTTTACAATTTTTGTCCAAGATGCAAAGGGTCTGTAAATATTTTCACAGCCCTTTTCTTTTCACTCGTGCAGTATACAGGTCCTCAATGGAAGTAATCGGTAGTAATTGTTTTTTCTGCAGTTCTAATTATCCTCTGTATTCTTTGTCTGTTTTGTTGGGTTGCAGAACCATATATTTACAATGATCATATGCCCTTTATTACAAAGGGCAGCCCTTTATTTCAGAAAACTATCCTTTCAAGTTTATTTTCTTAGTTTTGCTCTTGATTTTTTTTTTTGTAAAGCAAAGTTGTAAACCATAAACATTTTTATCTATATGAACCTCTTCAAGATCTGCTCCCTTTTCAGGTTCTAAGAAAATATGGTTATTGTATGTACACTGGACAATTTACTCTCTAGATTCTAGAAAGAGCTTATTTCTTGAGCAAGACCATCATTCAAACCAGGCCAGGACCCATGAATGGGATTCTTTGGCCGGATATGCCACAAAATAGGCACAGTCTAGCAGAATCATATTTTTCCATATTTTTCTTTATTTCCTAGTTGAAACTCTCTACAGTCTCTTTCTCTAGCGACTAGCCCAACCCAAACCTTATAATCTGAATCCAAGTTCTATTCCATACATTTTTCTAAATGGAGTGTTGAATTTTGGGAAATATGAGAAAAGATTTTGCAAGAAACAATGAGTGTTTTTGTGCCATTAACTTCCTTTGGATGCATTCTCAAATCTTTTTCAGCCGGGAGAGCTAAGAACTCAGAATACTGAAATAAACTTCTGTATTACATGAAGCCAAACCAGTCTCTTCTGACTGAAGGCTGCCTATTCCAGAAAGAGATCTCTTTTCCAACCATACCTGGAGATGTCAGGGAAATTGTGACTTGGACTTTGCCATGTGAAATTGTGAGTTTTAATCCTTGGGAGACAGAATTATTGCCCTTTCCCCATTGCTTGGTTGAAGTGCTATCCACCCATTCTGGAGCAGGCAGAAAATTGTACCCACACAAAAATTACTCACACAAAGTCCTGATTGCCAATCCCTCTTCTTTCTTTCTTTCTTTCTTTGTTTCTTTCTTTCTTTCTTTCTTTCTTTCTTTCTTTCTTTCTCTCTCTCTCTCTCTCTCTCTCTCTTTCTTTCTTTCAATCACTGTGAGTCACCCGACTTCTCTTTAAAGCAACTGACAAAATCTAATGGATTTTTGGATGGCATAGGAATTAGTGGAGAAATGCTATTTTAATGCTGCTAAAGCTAAGAAATCTTAAACCTGTCTCATTCATTAGCTGGGGCTGATGTGAAGATATCCTAGGAACATGGCAAAAATAAAATGTTCCAGCATGTTTGTGTCATAGTTCAAGGCAACTAAAGAAAGTTCTCATGACAATAAAGGGTTATGAGAGGTTGTGTGATTTTATAATGTACGTTCTTATTGTTTTATAGACATAGCATTATCCTTATACTAAATCTATTATTGTTTTCAGAAATTGGTGCCCCTTGACTGATCTTTGGGAGAAGATGTTCAAGCCGACAGTAACAGAAGCACAGGAGCTGAAATGTTACTGGCTTCCACACCTTTTTCCCATTAATAAAAACACACAATAATGTCATTGACTTTGGCCTCTTTTCTGCTGTAATAAAGCTGGAATCAGAGAATGTGATTGCTTTTATTGGCAAAACTGTAGATAAATCAATGATACAAGAATGTAGGGAGGAGGTGCTGGACACAGCTCCAGTTCTGCTTGTACTGGCTTTCTGGGTGAAAAGTTTATTCTGTCAATTTCCCCCTTGAGATGCTGAAGTTTAAGGAAATGTTTGTATTCTTCTAGAGGAAGGGTTGGCGCTATGTTTTTCTTTTGGGCTTAAGCACTCTGAAGAAATTCCTGTGGGCATAATCATCATTTCACATAGTGCAAGTCAAAGACAATTGATGGAAAAAAATCCCCCGAAAGGTCATTGGGATATTTCTGGATGGAACCAGACAGAGGGAAATCTAGTGTGACTGATTAAATCATAGTTGAGGAAGGGAGGGAGGGAGCTAGTCCTATTCCCTAACCTGAAGGTATTTACCCAAAGATCACCTTTGTTGACCTGGAAACCTCCCAATGTATTGACAATAAATCCCATCATCTGACCACCTGTCTATTATACTGTGGATTTTAGTACTGTAGTCATAATCCAATATAATGGCGATTAGGGAATGCAATCCCCAGAGAAGATGGGAATTTTTTTCTATGTTTTTGGAAAGCCAAATGAGAAAATGGTTCTACTGTATCATCATAGATTTCCAAAAGTCTTATTTAAATTTATACATATAGCCTCAACAATGAAGGGCCATTTGGATAAGATGCTGTTTTTGAATAATAGAGGTACCTAAAATGGAACATGAAATCCAAGCATTCTTCTGTTGTGCTTCTTTTCATATTAATGCCTGTGCAATTTAGGAATATTAGAGCTATTTGCTTGGCTATGCTAAAATATGATTTTCGTGCGGTATATAATTCTGTGAACCAATCACTTGTTTATGGTTGTAAGTGTTGTGTGGATCAACTCAGATGTATATAGTAATCCATGATTAAGCAAATCAACACTTAGCAGAAGAGAATATTTGTAACTGAGGGTTGAACTGTGGAATCCATTTATTGATGTTAGGTTGGGTAATGAAATCTTTGCAGGAAAACAACCAAGCTTAGAGAACACTAAGGACTCCAAAGGTTTAGTATTTTGTATGAATTGAACCTTTGGGTTTTTCATCTTTGCACAGTACAGAATTAGAGATTCAACTCCCTGATTCTATTTGTTATAATCACTCTAGACCAGGGGTGTCAAACTCGCTATGACACATTGTTGTCACGTGAGGTATCACAACTCCCCCCCCTTCGCTAAATTGGGGTGGGCGTGGTCAACGTGTGATGCATCCGGCCTGTGGGCCATGAGTTTGACACCTCTATTCTAGACCTTTAAGAATCTGGTTGATTTCTTTTTTAAAAAGGATAACATGTTTTAAGAGAAAATGACTCCTTCTGTGGCAATCAAGCACCCTGTCCCAATGCGATACTGTGGGAGCAGCTCTTTCTGAGATATTTGCAGTTCTTTCAGACGCAGGCATAGCCCTCAGTGTTTCTCAAAAGGTTGCTGCACAGTTTTGTGACATTGACTGAAATAGGAATTACAAATAGAAAATAAACTGTTCTTCAGAACACCCAAACAAGTTGAAATATTTAATTGAATTTATTTTTGTTTTTGGGCTTCTAAGCAACAAAAAGAGGCAATGATCATTTCATTGAATCCAGTCAACCTGATTGTTTGCAGGTGGATCTATCTATTCAGTCATTCATTTCTGGGTCATCACTGGGGAGAGGGAAGTTTCAAAAAAGTGAAGATGGCGGCCATGATGCCCTCCCCCTTCATGGCTTCTTTTGAACCTTCCTGCGGACAATCCGGCATTCATTCATTTGGCTTACATGTGGCTCCATTTCTCCAAGACTCCAAGCAGTTTACAATTGATAACATAAAAATGAAAATATAAAAGCCAATATCAGTTGATTAGATTATTAATCAATCAATATTTATTTACTAGATTATTAGTACTGGGGGTTGCAGAATCTTCCCTGAGCGCAAATTGAGCAAAAGGCTATCATCAAAGATTTGGAAGAAAATAAGCTGTTCTCCCTCTAGTACACAGGTGTCAAATTCACTGCATCACATGACATATCACATTCCCCCCTTCTCAGAGCAGAGGTGGGCATGGCCTACATGTAACGCATCCTGCCCATGGTCCGCCAGTTTGACACCCCTGCAGTCTAGTACAAACCAGCCATTAAAATACACTCTGTATTATGTTGAGATGGAATGATTACAAAGCTCTTTGTAAGATGAATACAAGTAACTAGCCAAGCAAAATACTGTAGTGTAAATCCAGAAAAGCTATTTCACACTGTTCTGCCGCATTCTGTTTGTATAACCAAATGTCTTTGAGATTAAAATGAAAGCACTGAGATTTGTGTGGATTGACACAGGCTAGAACGCATACATCCTCTCTCTCTAAGCAAATGGAGATGATTTGCTTCAAATGTTGATGCATAGGATGTCAAGAGATGTTTTCTTCAATTAAAGTAATCACATGTTAAAGTTAACTGTGTGCCAGAAAAATATACAAAACATATTTCATGCACACATCCAGAAGCTCAGGCAACAAAATAGGAAGATCATACAATTTCTGGGAGCCTGATTTTGAAAGACCCAGAATTTGTGGTAAGTTTCCTGCTGCCGCCTGACACATTGTGACTAGGAATTAACATCCCATTATATTAGTAGCAGCAGGACCAGGGGTCCATGTTGTTATACTTAACAGAATGTCTCTGTGTAAGAGTTAAGGATATGATAAGCTTTAGTTGGTCCAAAAACTAGAACTGGATCTCAGAGCCAAAACACAGAGCTTTGAACTAAAGCAGTATTTTTCAAACTTGGCAACTTCAAGATGTGTGGACTTCAATTCCCAGAATTCCCCAGCCAGCATTGAAGCTGTCAATTGGTCTGTTGTTCAGGGGATGCAGCTATTCATAATAGCCCCTTTCTAATTAATTAAACCATGTAATGAAGTATAGTTATTATATGTAGGATGTGTAGAATTACAAATGCTCATTTTGTTATTTTTATTTTAAATAATAATGCTTGCTGCCAAGGAAGGTATTTAACTAAATGTAGGGCTAAAGTGTCCATGTCAACATTGATCTGGGTTTAACATTATCAAGCTTTAGGACTGTCTAAATCAAAACTCAGTGTAGCTCAAGAAAGAGTAAAACAGAGCCCTCGGCAGAGTAGGAGAAGCATGAGAACTGTATAATAATATAATATAATAACTGTATAATAACCTTCTACAAAACATGTCATTCAGTAGACATCATTAGTATTAAAAACAGTCAAATAATGGGCTTCAATTCAATTATTAGCCAACATCCACATTCAGTGACGAATTAGATTTGTACTTTTATTGACCCTCATGGTTTCATATTTGAAGTTCCAGAAACAAATTAAGTTTCGATCAACACAATCACTTTTTTTCAGAGATTTTTTGTCATATTGTAGATTAGCCATTTAGGCTTTTTAAAATACCGGTATATGTATATTTTATTTATTTTCCTTATATATACACAGTTAAAAAGACAATGTTTAACCTTAAAGAAAAAGAAAAAAGCCTACATGCACAATTAAGAAGACAATCTTTAACCTTAAAAAAAGGGGAAAAACTTAAAAATATCAACTTGGAAATAAAAGAAAACAAATCTACATTATATTTTGTATTTATCAACAGTCATTGTTTTACTAATCATTACTAATTAAGTTGGTCTGAAATAAACATTTCATTATATCACAACAACTTTTAAAATTATATTCTCTTTTCTAAAACACCTAAAATCCCATATCCCAATTTTCTGCGAAAGCTGCTCTTTGACAAAGACAGAAAATAGCTTTGACCTGGGCTTTTGGGCCTGATAGTATATTTGCACTTAAAATGTGCAATTACTTCCACTAACTTTGGAAGTTGAATGTTGAATCACAGAAAAGGCTTGAATTAAAAATGAACAGGGTTTTAAAAAACGAATAGCTGTGTCCTCTTCTGTTTGGTCATATTAGCCAACCACTAAATCAATTTCCATTGACTGAACACCAGCTAGAGAAGATGCAATGGATCATAATTCCCATTAGTGGCAATTTCAGTCCAACATAACTAGAGGACCAGGTTGAAGAAGACTGTCCAAATTTTGGGGGAATGTTGAACAAGCGATGCCCTTTTGTTGCCGAAATGATATTTGGCTGTAGATTTATTTTCCTTTTGTAAGGGTCGTACTTGATAATAAATATGCTTTTAATGTAGTTTAGCAACTGTTAATTTCTACATCCTTCCCTTCTTTTGCCATTTGAAGATTCCATGCAGTTTCTGTGGTCAGGAGATGAGCATTAACTCCCTTGACAGAAACATTAAAATGGTTTATGGTATGAGCACAGTGGGCATAGTGCTGGCTCTACCTGCGTGCAGGGCAAGATTTATGATGTTAGTATCACTGAACCCTATAAATCATTTCTGGTGCAGTTCAGTTACAGCCACAGCTTGCTGATTCAAGGCTAGCTAAACCAAAACCTCCTCTTTTCCCCCCTGAAAGAATAATTCACTGTCAAAATATTAATCTCCCTTTAATGTTTATGTTGGCACATCAGCTGTGTGTCCGAAGTTATATCTTGACACGAACAAATCAACTAAAATGTATGTTTAATGGGAGGGAATGCCACAGTTCAGAATGGCTAAAAAGCATTGCAGTTACAAAAGCGTGGCCTATTTTTGTAAAGTATTACTTAAAATGCAATATCTTTGGTTGTTGTTTTGTAGCACTCTGAAGAAAACTAATGGATTCTAGCCGATAAGCTCCAATATGCAGAATGGAGAATCATAAAGATTCTAACTAGGAAGCTGAGATTTGCTCAAATTGATCAGGCCTGCAAAATTTAGGATTCCATTCATTATCCATATATTTTATTTAGTTAGTTAGTTTGTCAGACATGTAAAAGATAACAGGTATAAGTATAAACATGAATATGAACACATTAAATGGGTACGAAGAAATGGAGACAGTAGGACAGGGATGGTAGGCACGCTGGTGCGCTATGCACGCCCCCTTTTTGGACCTCTTAGGAATGGGGTGAGGTCAACAGTAGACAGTCTAAGGTTAAAGCTATGGGGGTTTGGGGATGTAACAATAGAGTCAGGTAGTGCATTCCAAGCATTGACCACTCTGTTGCTGAAGCCGTGATGGATGTAAAGTGGTCATCATGTGTCATCCGATTTTACGACCTTTTGCCATAGTCATTAACCAAATACCATGTTAAGTGAATCCATTGTTTGCTATGAGATGGAAGCAAATGCTGGTTTCTGGCAAAAATGTTGTAAACAATGGTTACTTGACTGCAGGACACTGGAAATGGGTCGGTGGCTGAGTGTCCAAAATGTGGTCACGTGACTGTGGGGGAGGGGCAGACATCACAACTTTGAATCTGGGTTGTAAGTTCCTTTTTCTGGGTGTGCTGTAACTTTGAGTAGTTGCTAAGCAACTGGTCGTAAGTCGAGGACCACATGTATCGTTACTGAGGAAAATAGGGCTTTTCTCCACTATTGAGTTCAAGTGCAATCCACCTGTCCTTGAGCTGGTGTATAATAATGCTGATACAGAACTCAATCCCCATTGCGAGTCTCAGTTGTGCTTCTCTTCCAAGCCTTGTTGAGTGAGGCTAACCATGACTAATGACCAAATAGTGTCCCTATACTTTGCAACACTACCAAAACACTCTTAAAATGCTCCTCTAATCACAGCTAAAAATCAACGTCTAGGACAGTGGGTCTAAAACTTGGTGACCCAATTATTTTCCCAGTCTCAAAAACAATACTCCATTTGCAGGAGGTAAAAAAAAAAAAAGGTTCTTTGATTATGTTGTTATTACTGTCATCTTGACCTTTTTTTAAAAAAAACTCCTCTTTCCCATGGACACACCTTTCATTTTTTAATGTCTCATTTAGACAATTTTAGATAATGCCTTTCCTAACAATATTCACTCTTCTGGAAAGGTTTTCACAGTTCTTAATTTGTTTCATTTTTACAGTACAGCCATAAGGAGCTAACCTGACCTGACTGTCACTTTGTTGTTATAACACTCATCAGGTTTATCAACTCTGATAAAGATAAGAGAACTCTCTATTTGTCTTGTTTCTGGGAGGGGAAGCTAAACTGGAGGATAGGAATTGGTTTTCCTTAGCTTCTACTGCAGTGTCTCTCAGCCTTGGCAACTGTAAGATTCGTGGACTTCGATTCCCCAAGTGTTTTTCTTTTGGAGATAAACAAAATGGGTTGCCTACTTGCAATCTGCTCCAGCACTGGAAGTGCCTTTGGCCTCCACGAAGCCACTAAACCTGGAATCCTTGGCACCTTCAGGGCTTCAGTCTTTTGTGGCCACCTGAGATATAAGAAATTGTCTCTCTCTGCTTTGTGAAAGTCAGATACAGTACGGGATGAGAGCTTGTTGCTGAGTGGATTTTTTGTTTTCACTTTTCAAAGAATGAGGCAACTTTAAAATAGTTGCCTAACCTCCCATTGTGCAGCAGGAGCCATTACAATGCATGCATTGTAGAGCAGAAAGAGATCTGTCTGATTGTTTAGACATACATATGTTAAACATTAGCTGACACCAAGCCGCACCTGTGGAAACATGCCTCCATACAGATGGGTGCTCTAGTTAAGACATTAGGAGACTGGGGCCTCTGTTGCTTCTAACTGGTTGGAATTTAAACATACAACTTCTCTTTCTATCTCTCTTCCTCCCCCCCTCCCAATCCTTTGGAGGAGATGTTTTACGGTTTGCTACGGCTATGTCACTGTTGTGCAGGGGTGGTTTGTGCATATTTTTGCTGCCGGTTCTCTCAGAGTTGTGCTTCGTGTGCGTGCGTGAAGCGTGCATGTCCGCACAACAATCAAAATCTAGCTTCTGCGTATGCGCAGAAGCAAAATCCAAAATGGCGGTGCCCACGGAGACACTGAGGGAACCAGTGTCAATACAGAGTTACTAACAGTTCTATAGAACCGGATATAACCGGTAGGAACCCACCTCTCCACTGTTGATGTACCAGATAGCAACTAAAACATATGCTAATCCATCACTCAATCTTATAGTCACAGGTTGGATAGCAAGTCCCCTGAAAAAATGGGCAGCTGCTGTTACAAACCTCAGAAGAAGCCTTATCCTGATTCAAATATTTAATTGTTTATCTTCTTCTCCAGTGGTATCTCCGTGAACCTAGGCCCAATTCCTTCTTTGCCCCACTGCCTGAGATCTGAGATTGAAGATGTCTCTGCTTACATGCTTACACTCTCTTTCAATGAGCCACTGGCCCTTTCCCGGTGGTTGCTCCCAGCATCTAACATCAGCTTCCTCTTCTCCCTACTCAGAATTGTATGATCGGGGACCTCTTTGCAAGTGATGGGTAGAGTTGAGGCAAATCAAAGATATACACAGAGACATTGCAGGTTCCCTCTTGTCTTCCTTTTTCAAACCTTCTTCTTCTGAGCCTTCTCTACACCAGCCAGAGGAAAATTGACTTTTGTCTGAGTTCTGAACTGATCACTTGAAAAAGATTTTGAAAATTAGGTTGGCGATTTCATGAAATTTGTTCAAAGTCTGAATTTGAGCCTATAGCCACCGGCTCCGTGCACCTGACAGAATATATTATTTATTCTTCCTTAAAGTGTATA
This sequence comes from Pseudoxenodon macrops, assembly GCA_032467955.1. Classification (NCBI taxonomy): domain Eukaryota; kingdom Metazoa; phylum Chordata; class Lepidosauria; order Squamata; family Pseudoxenodontidae; genus Pseudoxenodon; species Pseudoxenodon macrops. Next base: position 72,548 of record JANHFT010001438.1, read on the forward strand.
TACTCTACATTTCTATCAAAAAAACAACAACCCATGTGATGAATGAAAGGGAAGAAACAGGAAGCACTTCAAAACAACTTTAAAACAAAAATAACTATTTTGAAGTAAGTAAACAAACAAAATAGCAACTACATATCATATTAGCTGAATAGCCATGCTCCACTATGAAACTATGTGATCGGGCTTGATAAATCAACACTTGCAGCTTGAAAATTAAAGAGTAGTTACCATCGGCCTCTCCTCTCCCCTTCTGTCCCTGAACCTTGCCGCACAGAAGCCTCTCCTATCCTATCCCCCTCTTTCCCTCAGCCTTGCCCCATAGAAGTCTCCCCTATCCCCCCTTCTCTCCCTTAGCCTTGTCCCACAGAAGCCTCCCCTATCCTATCCCCTTCTCTCTCTCAGGCTTACCCCACATAAGTCTATCCTATTCTATCCCCTTCTCTCCCTCAGCCTTGCCCCACAGAAGCCTCCCCTATCTTGCTGCTGTGAAAATAAAAGTGAAAGTGAAACTC